>BLKR01013329.1:0-12155 GCA_011170035.1 Teleogryllus occipitalis | reverse complement strand
TCTATAATATTTTTAATTTTCGAGAAATATAATCATCTTCGATTTTTTAAATGGAACTATATATTTTTATCACCAGCAATGGATAGACATAGACCATGAAAAGAGGATTAAAATGATGTATCATTTGCTAATATTTTGATAGTAACTTGAGTATAAAATTAGGCTTTCTGACAAGTGATTTTGAATTAAACGGGTAATCGTTGCAACTCTCGCTTTTGGGGAAGATGGCCATCACGACGTCTAGACTGTTGCGTCTTGACTGAGAGGGGTGGCAGTGGGGGATAAGAGGCATAACTACAGTAATTCTTAGTGATGGCACAGACATCACACTAAGAAATACCAATTTTGACAATCAGAATGGGAGATTTGTTCCATTTATTTATTTGGATTTAACTTGCCTTCTACTAAAATTTCAAAACATTGATCGTTCCAAAGAACGATATAAAAAGTTGGTAGCGTAAAGAAGATGTTAATAATAATAAATATCATTTTCAAACTAAACAAGAAGCCAACCACCGTCTCGTTGGTAAATGTCATTTTTAATTAAAATGATCACTCGTCCACTTTGCAACCATACGACTGCTGTTCTTGAATGGAAAAGAAAACTGTACACTTCCGTCTTCTGCATTTTCAAGTTTGAGGCAGCACTTGGCGCTATGAAATGAGAAACTATCTAATCAGAATGAACAGTAGCGAATGCAGATATGCATTTTTGTTAAAGTTTGGTAGTTACAGTGATAGAACTGTCAAGAGTATTTCAAGTTTTTTTATTACTTTGTTCTTCTGGTAGTACGTGTTTAAATAGGAAGTTAAGTTACTGTGAATAATAAGAGAAAATGTCTACCTATCTATTATTTGATGAATTAATCAAGATATTACAATGAAAATCTTTAAGAATTCATTCGCTTCCCATATATTAAAGTGATAGCTTGTTTCTGCACTGAGTTCGAGTTTTGTTAATTTAGAAATGACCTTTATAATAATAATAATAATAATAATAATTATTATTATTATTATTATTATTATTATTATTATTAATTTTATAATTATTATAGTTTACGCTACAATATTTTTATTTCGTTCTTATCGATTATCGTTGATTTGGAATTTCAGAAGAAGAAAAGTTCAACTCAGATGAACAACTGGGAAAAAATTCTCATTCAGATCGTTAAAATTGATGTTTGTTCATATGTTTTTCATGTCAAGATCATGAATTGCTGCAATTACACCTTCATCCTACACGGCCATCTCTCTCACACTCCTCTCTTCCCAAAACAGTATCAACGTCGCGAAGGCCACCTTCCCAAAACGGCGACTGTTGCAAAGGCTACCCGTTTACTTGAAAATCTGATACCAAAAAATCTAATTTTATACTCAAATTCCTCTTAAAATACTAACATATGATAAATTATTTTATTCCAATATTCATCATGATAACATTGCTGATGAAAAAATATATAGTTCATTTAAAAGAATCAGTGATGATTAAATTTCTCGAAAACTAAAACTATTATAGAGAATTCCTCTACCAGCATGTTACCTGCCCCAAGATTTTGCATTGTTCAGCGAAAACTGCAACTCGATACCCTGAACGGTTTAGAAGTTATGGGGGTGGTCCATATTTGGTGGGACACCCGGTATCATATAAACATTAGAAACCCTATGTAACTTGATCGATGATAAATGAAAGCGATTGCTGTATACTAAGCGAATGAATAGGGATGACTAAATACGTCTCGTAGTGGAAACCTCGAAATGTTTACTTTTCAAAGCGTCAACTTCAGGTAGCTATATTTTCTTAATTAAACCCCAAAATATCCAAGCAGTTATTTCAAATTAAATAAAACTACAATTTTATTGACAATAATACTAACCTGATATGACTTTCTACAAACAATTATAAGGAGATGTGAACTTCTTCATCCTAAATTTTCATCCTAAATCGTTACTTTAAATTTTAACGATTATGTTAATGTTTGCTACTCAGAGACACGGAGCACGCTCGAAAGAACACAATAAGTAAACGAAATTGAGGATATTATGATTATTATGTCGTAGTAGCTTCATTGTTGAAATGACGACTGATTCTTTCATATGAGATTTTCTGTGTTTCATGAAGATGACCTCGGCGTATACGTATTTCGAAGACGTGTAAACTTCCATTATTTTGACGCGATAAGCGATGACCTCAAACAATCCACTTCGATTCAGAGGGTAGTGTCAAAAATCATTGTCGTGTTAGTGTCGAATGGAAAAGAATGCGTCTAGGAATTGTTCTGAACTTGGAATAATTGAATTTTAAAAACATGTTTATTTGCAAACTTTGCACCTTCATTGAAATTTACTTAACTGCATACGTAAGTTCACATTTCTTCAATTACAAATGTCCATAAATAAACATATGTCAATACAATATTATAATAGTATTATTACTTTTTCGCATATTCCATGCTGATGCTATATGCTTCTAAAGGCAGCAGACTTACTGGTTAGAATGAAATTGTGAATGTTATAACAATGTATTTCGTATTTGGAACGTGTGAATACTGAGGAGCCGGAAGCTTTAATGTCTATATTTATACGTCAAGACAATTAATGCAAAATTATTGTTTTCTTGTATATTTAATTTGAAAAATTTTCCACAATTTTATATGTAAAGAATTGGCTTCCTAAGAAGGTGGATAAAGGCTTTCTCGAGGGAAAGCGAGTGTTACGATTTACGCTTACAAGCTCAGCCTATTTCGCCTTGAAACGTGTGGAGGAAGGACGCAATTTTCACCGGGAGGTATTTCTGGAAGCCAATTGATGACTCTTTCTTGCTCCCAAGTTGAAGATTGTTCGGTAGCCGACTCGCGTAGTATTTTAAAATTTATGCTGTAATTGTTAAACAAATGGAACTTAAAGTATTTAGAATAAAATGAAAAATTAAGGAGCTGAAAACCAGGAATATCTAACCAGCAACAATTTTCGCGGCAATTAATGCAAGCGTTGTGGACGCTTGTCCCCTCCAAACCGTTAGGAACTTCAAATGTATTTGCCGGAGAAACTAAGCGAGCCGTTGCAAAACGGCTTATAGAAAAGCTTAACGTGGGAACTGCCAAAAACATAGTTGCCATGACATGCTAATTTCTTATAAACACTTACGTATCTCGAAAACGAAAGGAAGCGCTAATAGGATTGTGGAATTTTACATCTCGTTTAAAGGCAATTTTAAAAAAGCAATACGTTTTTTTGTAAAATTTAAAAATTTATAAACAATTTCCAAATTTTGCAATTCTAAAGTGGGAAGGGTTTTCTGATGGTCCAGAACCAAAAAACTGCGAATTAACAATTTTGCAACAATTAACAATTTTATAAACAATTCCGATATATGCGCTATTCCTGCCGGGGAGTGTCCCCAAATTGCCCCTGATTTGATGATAGCAAAATAACAATTTTGACATGAGATGCAAATTAATTGCTTAATATCTAGTTGAATTGTTTTTTTAATGATAAATATACAGCTGGTCTTTGAATTTTACTTTCTTTTATTGAAATGGTTCCGTAGAAGTCCTAACGATTCGAGAAAGACAGTATTTTGCATTTTTGCAAATGTAATATACATATGAACAATTGAAAATTAAATTGTTGAAAAACCAATTGAAAAACAATTATAATCGTTTTTCTTATCGCAAAATTCTGTAGTAAACTGGTCATTTGATAAAGTTCATAAATTGCGTTTGGACAAGAATATTAGAATTTAAATATCTATAAGAACGTAATTGTTCTAAAATTAGTGTTATTTTATCTAATATCAATGTAATTTCTTCAAAAAGAATTGTGTTAACAGTGGTTATGTGCTATGAGTTCATATATATTTCAATGAATTTACTTTCATGTTCATTGAAGTGTTTCTTTCATGTATTTTTAATTTGAAAATACTTCCACATCTGAACTGGCGGCGCCCGCCATTTTGTACGACGTAATTTTGTTAGGGCACTCCCCCCTGCGTTGAGATTGGCTACGATGGTTTGTGAGGCTCCGCCTGCGACGTTTCGTCATGACAAGGGCTGTCCAAGCCGTGCAAAAGCTGAACTTAGCCGCAGACGGCCGCGATCAATTTATGTTTCCAGTACTGTACTGTACAGTCTTGCCCTTCCTTCTTGCATATTGCCATCTGTCGCCCCCCAAAGGACATTTGTTTTGAAATTTTGATCAAAATCTTAACTATGTGGTTTCCAAATAGTAGAACCAAATTATTACTTCAAGAATATTAAATGATGGTAAATCTAGCCCCCAAAATTTTTTTTATTGAAATGTTTAAAACAGTTTTTAATAAAAAGGCGATTGAACTTTACTGTAACTGCGAAATTTGAAGCTCATTTTCAAGGAATTATTGAGTTTTCGAAAAACTTCATTTGCAATAATTTGAAGAACTTCCACTCACGAGTTCAATAATGTATACATATCCATTGCAATGTATACAAATCCATTGCGTGAGATATTTAAAAAAATTACATTTGTGTATTTTTTGTAAAAACAGAAAGATACACCAAAATGAACTTTACGTCATATGAAACGGTGCCATTACTACTATCAGTTGGAAAACTTTGATGACACAATTTTGAGCTATTTTTGAGAAAATGACGTTCGAGCGTTTCTGAAAGTGCGGAATTTTGAGCTCATTTTAACAAAAAACTGTTGAGTTTTCGAGAAACTTTATATGCATTATTTAAAGAATATGTACTCATAAATACAATAACGTGATGAAATTGACTATAATGTAAATATTACCGACGTGAGAGACAAGTAAAAAAATGTAATTTTTGAAAAAACAAAAAAAAATTAATATGACGCTTATGTCAACGAATAGGGATTGTTTGACACTAACCCTACAAAACTTTTAAAGAAAAAATTTGGAGCCGGTATTGAGAAAATTTTGTTTTTCTTTTTTTAATTGCAAATATTGCACGCACTATTGCACAGAATCTAGTAAAAGTTTCAAAAAAATCCACATGCCCTTACTGAAAGATCTATTTAAGGGCAATACATTTCATTTGAAGGAAAAATCTCTTTCTTTAATTTTGTAGTTGTAGGAAAGACACCGAAAAAAATAGAAATATTTGCAATTTTCAAAAATTCACCTTTAACCACGTTAACGGCGAATTAACCGCGTTAACGCGAGTTAAGCGCGAAAATCGGACGTATGCCACCTTTATATGAGTATTTTACTTTATTCTTGAAAAAAAAATTAAAAAGAAATTGGAACCGTTTGTGAGAAAATTTTGAGAATATCGGACGGTGGACAAACAGACAGACAGACAGACGGACGGGCGGACATTAAAAAACAACCCTTTTTCGGGATCAAGGGACCCCAAAACGTGTATTTTTGTTGAAAACTCGAAATCGATTTTCCTCAGTATTACATAACGTTCTCAATTCTACGTATATTTCTCCGTATACTCATGTATACGACAAAGTAAAAAGAAATGTATAAAACATATAAAGTTCAGCAAATGACAGTTGGACCTGGGATCAGCCAACTACATGACACTAGTTCTAAAGAAAGATAAAATTTATGAAACGACCATATTGCCTGTGAAGCCGGAACAAATGGATTTTGTATGCTATAATCTCATAAATTTCAATGACTATATTTTACCACACTAAGAATAGTGGGTTTGAAAAGGAGGAAAACAGTCTTCTTTAGAATAGGGAACTAAATTTCTGACATTACACTAAGATTATTCTACAATAAATGCCAGCATAGATTAATAACCTTCTATGTTTCTTTAGTGGTATCATTGGTGTGATTAAGTATCTTGGTAACACCTTCATGTGTCTCTAGCACAGACAGACGACCTACATAGAGTATTACGAGGAAGACGATAGAGTTTGCAAGACTGTACGCCAACTAACACGTCAATCCGCCCCTCTCTAATGACTGGTCATGAGGTACTCCCGCGCGTGCCCTCGCTTCAGTCCACTGTGAACCAGACCAGCTCCGCTCGTTACAGAATATCCATCTGAAAATTTTCGTACCAAATGGAAAACCAGGAAAGCGGTCAGAGTATCTAGGCCGGACATTAATTTCCAGGCGGTAAATTATTCAAGGTGTTGATGAAATAGTATAATTAAACTGACAAAAGCACGACAGCCACTGTTGCTTATAGAACGACGTAATAGAGGAATCCTAGGAACAGGTTACCGTATACGGTGCTAGTGGATCTCATCGGAGAGTCCTGTAATGAAGGAGAGGACAGCAACCCGCAGACAAATAAGCGACGCTCTTTCCGGCATGAACTTGATCCGACAGGTCCTAGAGAACACGAACTCGATCGAGCCGAGCCGAGCCGAGCCGCGCCGCGCCGCGCCGCGCCGCGCCGCGCCGCGCCGCAGCACGACGTCCAGCGAAGAGGACAGGAGGGCGACCGGTTTGCAACGACGCGCCGCGACGTGGTAGATGACTTCTCACTCTGGGAAGAGGGCAATGGACACCGGAAAATGGGCATTTACCCAAATGTAATGGGCTCCTAGCAATGTGTATACACACTTGGCTTATGTTCTGCGTACCAAAAACTGAGTAGTAGGTTTTGTGTACTAGTATTGAGTACTATATCCTAAGCAATCAACACTTTTCACAAATGTTGGCGGTATTTCAGTCACTTCAGAGGAATCTGTCTTGTAATTTAGTAAATCTATTATTTGGAGTTTGACTTTGTCAGCAGTTTTTATTTCGCGGTCAGTAAGATTACAGATATATTTTTGTGAAGAATATAAAATTTTAGTTAGTATTGAATTTTATCCCTCCAAAAGTCTAGTGTGACTAGAAAGCGTAGGGTTCTGAGGCCGGAAACAATACAGCTGTCCGGAATATGCCGCATCCTAGGCATAGTTGCCAATGTTTCGGTCAGTTTCGGCGTGATTCATATTGCGGCCTTCCTCAGGGCGTAGGGCTCAATCCAATATTCTATTCTTTGACGAGCCTGTCTCAAGACGATTGTAAAGCTGCCTGTTTCATTGTTCGCATAATGGGAAAATGCTGTGATGACAGATTTACTACCGGCACAAGCAACGTTTGTGAGCGTTGTTTGTTCGTCAGTTGTTGTTCGGCATTGTTTCTCAGTGAAGACAGTTAAGGCTTTAGGGTCTCAAAAATGGTCATTAATAATTATTCTTAGGGTGCTGATCATTCATTGCTGCTTAGATGTTTCGCGAGTAACAGTATGGTCAAGGATGTGTTCCAGCTAGAAAACTTACTGACATATTTAACCGCACGGGAGGACAAAAATTAATAAAATTATAAAACGAAGGGCATATTAGGGCATATGTTTTGAAATCTATGAGGCTAAAAATATATTAAAACTGAGCAAACAACTCTGCGGAACAGTGTTGTGAGAAGGAGAACATAATCCATGCTTGAACAAATTTATTTGTATTTTAAAATTCAAGCGTAATTTGTTGATCGAGTTGTATTTTGTAATTTAAAACAACGAAGGTAATTTTAAGGAAAAGATGTATTATGTGACACAAATAATTTTTATTGAATCTGATATATACTGCACGTAACTTCATAACCTTCACTATGCAATCATGGCTATTAACAGCCATTTTTACCGGAATCTTTAGCGACTACTTACAGGTTTTGCTATACTTCTTTTAGGCTAAACACAAGTCTAAAAATATAAAATTTACCTACAAATATTGCATTGTTGTCCACAATGAGTCTGTAGTATTTGTCAAAACTGACTTACTTAACGGTGCGAACCTATTTTCATGTAATACTGATATTTATAGTTACAATACTCGACGTAGAAATCATGTTCATCAAGTGTCAGTATCAACAGCTCACTACAAGAAATCCACATACAATACATGTACGCTACTTTACAATGCATTGCCAGATGAAATTAAACAATTAAAATTGGTACACAAATTTAAATTAAAAGTAAAATATTTTCTGCTGCAAAACTGTTTCTATACAATTAGAGACTATACTGATCGCCAAAAAGAAACATAATGTTTACTTGAACAAAAACAAGATATAGTATAATGAATTAGTTTACATTTGCATTGTATAATTAAAAAAAGACTCAATATGCCTGTAACAAATAATGTACTTCCGGGTCAATGACCCCCATCTCGATCAGGTTTTTGTCCAGTTTCCCTGATCCATTGAGCAAATGCTGAGATGGCCCCTTGATTTGCTTCTGGACGTAAATGTAGCTACACTATGCGCACGTTTTGTTGAACTTTCCTTTGCTTGTAGTGGTAGTAGAGCTTAGGGTGAGTTTCTATTTTGTTAACAATACAGAAAAATGAAGTCTGTTCGTTTCTTTACCGTTAAAAAGAAGTTTTCTATAATTTGGCAACGAAAATATCTAGTTTTCGAAACGTTAATCTCTCGCTTTTTTAAATTTGTAATTATTATTATTATTATTATTATTATTATTATTATTATTATTATTATAAATATTTCAACTATTAATAGTTAAATTGTTGGGAAGGGATTCTGAAACTCAAGAAAGCGTGCGCAGATGATTTTCTCCCCCATACGTCACATACAGTTTTTGACTGTTTTTTTGACTAAATAAATAAATAAATAAATAAAACAATATACACTTAAGCCATCTTTGTCATCTATTTGAAAAAAAATACAAAATTTCGTTTTCCATTGATTTTTTTTTTTTCAATAAATGCTTTTCCTTACACTTATCAGATCAAATCTCAGTGCCGCTAAGAAATAATGTGATCAGATTTAATAATCAGAATGGGAACTATAATAATTAATTAGAACAATAGAACTATTTAACGAGATTTAAATACCAGAGAAAATTGGGTGCGGGCGTGCGAGCCACACGATACGAATGTACGCCATTACCAGCAGTCGGATGTTTTATGCTGTCAGCTCGTAAAGTATAAGAAGCGATTACACTTATCAACACGTTTCAAGTAGGAGAAAAATAGCTTCGGGAAGAAGTATTCACTCTTGATGCAAACGGACTGCAAATAAATGCAGAAAGTAGAGAAAGAATGAGTCGCGCTCACAGGCCAGTGGCGAGGGTCACGGACTCCCCGACTTTTCCCTAGCCC
The DNA here is from genome assembly GCA_011170035.1 of Teleogryllus occipitalis. NCBI lineage: Eukaryota > Metazoa > Arthropoda > Insecta > Orthoptera > Gryllidae > Teleogryllus > Teleogryllus occipitalis. Next base: position 3,083 of record BLKR01013329.1, on the reverse strand, counting down.
AAAAAAGCGAAACACCCTTATTTGAAAATTAGATGATTAAAACAAGAGTAAGATAATTAACTCTGTTGGATTATTACAATGTAATTAATACTGACGAGATTGTCATCGTATTATTATTATTATTATTATTATTATTATTATTATTATTATTTAATTTACTCCGTTAAAGATAAATTTTACTCTGGATTAGTTGAGCGAAAAATTGCCAGAATTCTTTCAACAATTTCTCCATGTGTGTAGAAGGACGACGCCTCCTTAGAGTAAAATACATTTGTTCAGAAAAAGGACTTCTGAATGGGTATACATGCAACTCGTTTGAAATCTAAGGTGATGATGCTCCTGTAAAATATATTTTAATTATTAATATTAATATTCCTAATATTATATTTATTATTAAAACATTATCATGAGAAGGCCAAGGGTGATTAGTGGAATGTGGAGGGCAGCGGCTGGGGCTATCGCCAGGTTGGCTGGGAGGGGCAGGCGAGCGGGGTCCCGAGTGCGAGGCGGGGCGGACACCTGGGCGCCACGTAACACGGCGCGGGCCGCACGCTCCAAACAAACACGGAACGGGCGAGAGCTTGCGCGTGGAAAAAGACGGCCAATAACGCGGAGAATGTTGTAATGGATACCGGACTGTCCACGTTGCGTAAAACTAGGAGCCTCTATTCTGACACTCGTCTCCTTTACAGCGTCCCTCAAATACCTGCTCCGAGTCTTTGAAAGGCATTGCATTACCTTGGGCGAAAAAGTGGTTGATCTGCATCGCAGGCGGCAGCATTCCAAAGATACTCTTTGTGGGTGTACAACAGGTGTGAGATCTGTTTTTATTGGGATCCATCTGTAGGGGTATAATAATACATCATCTGAAGCCGCGAGTGTGTGCAAAGGTCCTAGTTGTTTTGCCGCGTAAGTACCGCAGAGGCCAGAGAAAGTGGGTGGGTACGATCTCGTAGAAGCGCCTGCACAGACGATGAAAGAGGAAGAAGGAGGAAATGGCGGGTGGAAAAGAGGGTAAAAGAAGCAGAGAAACTAATTAGAGTTTTTGACTCTGGGTGAAAGCGATCCAGTTTGGTGGGTCTGCAAAGCGGCGGGGCGGCCGCGGGAGGCGTGGCGGTGCACGCGTACAGGGCGCCGCGCAGACCTGTGGTGAGGGGGCGGGGGGAGCGGTGACGAGACGACAGGAAGAAGGCATGGGGTAGGGAATACTGAAGGGTATAAAGAGTGGGAAGGAGGGAGAGGGCAAGGACCGAGAAGACAGGAAAGGGCCGAGGAAAGTTGGAGAGGGTAGGGGAGGGTCGAGAAGGGTCTGGAAGGGCCGCGGAGTGCCAGGGAAGGAAGAGGAACAGGCAGAGTAGCAGAGGATTGGGGAGGGTCGGGGAGGGCGGTGGAGGGATGGAGGGGAGGGAGAGGGGAAAGAGGTGGGGTGGGGTGGGGCGTGGGCGAAGGGGAGGGGCGAGGCCGCTCGGCAAGCGACGCGACGCAGGGATTCTGTGCACGATAGATCCCACGAGGAATCGCTCGCAATTGTGAGCAGTACGTCATTTACTGCTATCAACTATGGGAAATCCAAATTCCACTATCATGGTCACATGAACTTAATGCTCATTGTCAGAGTTACTCGGTTCTTGAAAAGATTATCCCAAATCCTTACCAGTGCTGGAATCAAACATCAAGACTGAAAATAAAGCGAATCTCTCACGAGCAAATGTCTCTAACTAGTCTAGTTCCAATAGAAAGTTTGTCGCCGCTGCTGCCTTCCTCACTGCTCACAAAATTAACAATGCGTCAGTAACACAATGAGAACCAGCGCAAGCCAGACTGGGAGGCTCGACTTTTTCATCTACAGCGCCTTTAGTGGTAGACATCTTCCGACAAGCCAGGATTCACGAACCTGCCACGTGCATCATGTAAATCTGACATCGCTGCTAGTTGCTGCTTTTGATTGATTGATAGATTAGTGATTACGGGCGCGTCAACTGCTAAGATCATTACTGCCCTAACTGCAGTAAATGTTTTATCGTGGCGGTGGTCCTCGTGGGCAGGCGAGATTCGGCGCCGACCTAAATCGGCTTGCGGGCATTTCCCTCAACCAGGTATCTCCCACCAGCTTGGTACCCCCAACACCCGCTCTAAACGCCTGACTGACCTCCCGTAAGGTGTAGTAGTGTAAGGGCATGTGAGTGTAAATGTGTGAAAGTAAGGATAAGGGAAGGAGAAGGAAGAGGAAGGAAAGATCGCGGTCTATGGTTCATTTGGTAGGGGACTAATCCTGCATTCACCTGGTGATGATCGGACAAATCCCGGAAAACTACAGATCTGATCTGCCTGCCGCAACAATTCTCCTCCAGACAGGAGCTGGATTCGACCTAGCTGATAAGCTAGAGTTAAAAACAGTCGGAACTCGAACTCAAGAACCTCCGGGTAAGAAGCACCGCAGTGACATAAGTTGATGCCCTGAGCCACCTTTTCCGATTGTACCTGCTGCATTGTTCGCAAAACCACCGATTTACAACTGGTAAGACACTGACTCTCAAAGCCTCCTACTGACTGCGATAGCTCAGCGGTCCCTGCTGCACTCGTCGGGACGTCCCTCGGTTCGAGTCCTGATAGTGAAGAATTTTCGTAACTAGCTATATTAGATCGAACTCAACCCCTGCGCGGAGAAGTATTCTAGGGAAATTTTAACTTTGGCTTTTTTCATTCATTTTTCCGAGGAATTACAGGCGAATTACAGGCAAATACGGTCGTAGAACCATAGCAAACACGCCATGGACCGCGCGCGATCTTTCCTTCGTCATCCTTCCTCTCTCTTCTCTGCCGACAGACACACATACATTCGAAAGTATTACAGTACCAAACGCGTCGGGACACCATACAGGAGCTTAGAGCTTGTCCCACCTGGGGCAATGACCCGTTGGTGGAGATATCTGGAAGAGAGAAAATGCCTACATTCCTGCTCGAAGGACACCACCGAATATTATGTACCAGTGCGAAAGAGCGAGAATTTCATGTTTCTGGAACCGTCTACTATTCTTTATTCGGGTGGTTTTAGTGCATGATACGCTATATCCTTGGAGGAG
>BLKR01013328.1:0-12168 GCA_011170035.1 Teleogryllus occipitalis | reverse complement strand
CAGACGAACTGGCAGACGAACTGGCAGACGAACTGGCAGACCAACAGACAGACGAACTGGCAGACCAACAGACAGACGAACTGGCAGACCAACAGACAGACGAACTGGCAGACCAACAGACAGACGAACTGGCAGACCAACAGACAGACGAACTGGCAGACCAACAGACAGACGAACTGGCAGACCAACAGACAGACGAACTGGCAGACCAACAGACAGACCAACAGACAGACCAACAGACAGACCAACAGAAAGACCAACAGACAGACCAACAGACAGACCAACAGACAGACCAACAGACAGACCAACAGACAGACCAACAGACAGACCAACAGACAGACCAACAGACAGACCAACAGACAGACCAACAGACAGACCAACAGACAGACCAACAGACAGACCAACAGACAGACCAACAGACAGACCAACAGACAGACCAACAGACAGACCAAAAGACAGACCAAAAGACAGACCAACAGACAGACCAACAGACAGACCAACAGACAGACCAACAGACAGACCAACAGACAGACCAACAGACAGACCAACAGGCAGACCAACAGACAGAACAACAGACAGAACAACAGACAGACGATCAGACAGACGATCAGACAGACGATCAGAGAGACGATCAGACAGACGATCAGACAGACGATCAGACAGACGATCAGACAGACGATCAGACAGACGATCAGACAGACGATCAGACAGACGATCAGACAGACGATCAGACTGACGATCAGACTGACGATCAGACTGACGATCAGACTGACGATCAGACTGACGATCAGACAGACGATCAGACAGACGAACATGCAGACGAAACGACGTCCAGCCGTCGTTAGTTACCAGGGTGTACTTTTTCCTTACCAAGACCCTGCAATAAGAATTTTTCTTCCGAATTTTTCACGTTTTTTCACGCATTATAACTTTGTCTGTTCTCGGCAGTGAGAAAGTAATATTAGTTACTTTTCTGTTCAAGAAGTAGGGCGGTGTATGTTTGTCAATGCATGGCGAAGGTTCGCAGGACTGACAAGTGCAGTAGCATTACATTGCATTTAAAAGAAAGTTCATTTAAGTTACATATATGGGCGAGTAGCATCTGAAATGTTCTGCTTCAGAAGTTAAAAATATTATAATAGACATAAATATGAATGAAAATTGATTTTTAAATAATATGTGTAAAAATATGTAATTATACAAAAAATTGTAAAATATATAAAATAAAAATGGATCCAATTCATTCACAATATCTTTGCTAACTCCGAAATATTTTTTTAAATGCGGGCATCTTGTCTTTGTAAAAGTATTTATTTACATTAAATTCTTTATCTTTGTCTTGGTACTAAATATTTTCACTACTCTCTTTCTAAAGTAATCTCATATTCTAATTTTCAAGATGAAATAAGCTGCTTTTCTGAAACACATTTTGAAAGTTTGTTAGGTAGATTTTGACATCTTCTGAAGTTTTCACTGAAATCAATCACACTGACTGCAATCTGTGTTTTATTTCAGCTTGGAACCTGTTCAAATGGTTGCTGGACGATGTGATGCGTCGTTATCCTGCCGCACAAATAATGCTTGGACCTCTGCGATTCATTTTGCTAAGCGATGTAAACGATCTTAAGGTAATAAACTCTTTAAAGAAGCAGGCCGGTGGCCGGAGTCGTTAAAGCACAAATGCATTGGCGAGATCGGTTCCGAAGGTCTCGGGTTCGATTGCCTACATATTTCCCCGTAGTGCGCTTGATGAAGGCACTGCAAACACCGTTCGTCTGTCATTTTCAAACCCATACGCTGACAGTGGTACTATCAGTTATTTCAAATTTCAACTTTTGCAACATTGTCAATAAGAGAAATTAGCATTCACAAAGAAAACATCGAGAAAAAAATACATCGAATACTCATATATTAAATATCGAACATATATATTAAAAGACATCGGCTTTAATGTATTGATATTAAAAAAATTGATGTTTTGAAAACATCAGCATCGATGGTACATCCCTACCAGTTAGTACGTGTTTGTATAAACACGCGAACACGCTGAACTGAACGGAATAAACTGAACCACATGGGCCCGTGAGCCACTTTGGGGAGGGAGTGAGGGAACGATGGTAAATGTGGTGGTCGTGCCTGGAGGTTACCTTGCGTCGTCCTTGGGAGAAGAACATTCAATTGGATGGGAAGAAAGCAGCTCTAACAAAACCTCTTCAACTAAGTTGGTCGCCGTAAATGTCTGGAGGTTACCTTGCGTCACCCTTGGGAGAAGAACATTCAATTGCATGGGAAGAAAGCAGCTCTGACAAAACCTCTTCAACTAAGTTGCTCGCCGTAAATGTCTGGAGGTTACCTTGCGTCACCCTTGGGAGAAGAATATTCAATTGGATGGGAAGAAAGCAGCTCTAACAAAACCTCTTCAACTAAGTTGCTCGCCGTAAATGTCTGAGGTTACCTTGCGTCACCCTTGGGAGAAGAATATTCAATTGGATGGGAAGAAAGCAGCTCTAACAAAACCTCTTCAACTAAGCTGCTCGCCGTAAATGTCTGGAGGTTACCTTGCGTCGTCTGCGGAGAAGAACATTCAATTGGATGGGAAGAAAGGAGCTCTAACAAAACCTCTTCAACTAAGTTGCTCGCCGTAAATGTCTGGAGGTTACCTTGCGTCACCCTTGGGAGAAGAACATTCAATTGGATGGGAAGAAAGCAGCTCAACAAAACCTCTTCAACTAAGTTGCTCGCCGTAAATGTCTGGAGGTTACCTTGCGTCACCCTTGGGAGAAGAACATTCAATTGGATGGGAAGAAAGCAGCTCCAACAAAACCTCTTCAACTAAGTTGCTCGCCGTAAATGTCTGGAGGTTACCTTGCGTCGTCCGGTGGGAGAAGAAGATTCAATTGCATGGGAAGAAAGCAGCTCTGACAAAACTTCAACTAAGTTGCTCGCTGAGCGGCCGCGAGCACCTCGGAGTCCTACGAGCCCAGAAATTCTCCCGCAAGCTACATTGTGTCCCAGAGATGTTGAACGTCGTGAGCGGCACGGGAAATGACTTCGGGAGGGGACTGTGGGGAGCCTGAACACACACAGTCATTGCCATGAGAGCACTTGAGGCAGTAGCAACGCGAATTCTTTCGCTTTCCAAATTCCGTAGCGGATAGTGTGCTCAAATCCTCAAGACGGCTTAAGTGCAAGAAATGAAGTTTAGAAATTTCAACACCGTGGATGGTATTATTGAACAAGTTGCACATCCATTTTGTAGACATTATGAAATTCATATCAGAATTGCAATGTAAAGTTTACTCCCTTGTAGACTGACTTGAAGTCAAAAACTCTATGCAAAACCTGGTTCCGACTTGGGGAATTTTCAAAACGTTTTTTTGACGTAATTATGTGTGACTTATAATTATACCAAAATACTGAGCTATACTTATACCGCAATACTGAGCTACCGCTCCCTGTCATACGAAAATATGTTTGTCAGATTTTTTCTTTTATATAATCGTGAATTGTATTATATTAATATTTTTTCTACTTATTACTACTTGATGTATATGCTCTTACTAAATTCATTCTTCTATAAACGCGTTTGCTGAGAGACAGGAATATCTTTGAATGGCGAGGTCTTTCCTAGTTTTCGTTTTGCTGAGTGTTACTAAATCATTCAGTTATTTATTATATTGAGCAATAATGAGAAATAAATTAACTAGTCTCTATACGTTTTTGCTTACGAATTGACCGAACTCTTAACTGAGAAGATTAGTGGTTTTTTAAACTTTCTAACGTGAACGTAGAATATTCATACTATTCCTAAGTAAGCAAGTTAACAAAATTAAGATTATTTTGATTATATTATTTTAATTTTAATCTCAATTAAGAATCTGAAACCGCACTAATGTATTACTTCATTTTATGAATCATTTCTTCGCCTTAAAGAGAAAATGGGAATTATTAGATACATTTGTGGCATTAACTGTCATGTACCTTACACCAAAGACTCTCATGGGCCAGGTGTCCAGTGACGTACCGCCACTCCGGAGGAATTTGTACAACCATTCTTTTAAATCCCGCGCTAATTTCTCTAGCCGCAGGACCCGCGACTTCTAGTAAGCCTGCTATCTTTCCCACGACTTGACATGTCCACCCTACATTTTCCTTTTGCCACACTATTACTTGCGGCCCCCCTCCAGGCCCCTCTCCAGGCTTACTAGCGGCCAGCTTCCAGGTAAATCGGTCCGCAGTACAATGTTCAATTAACGCAGAGTCCGGTTCGATCGACATTTACTTCATTCTTAACATATTTATTCCATTATTAGCATTCCTGTTAATAATAGAAGTGTGGCGATGTAGAAATTAAAATCTATTTTTGAGGTAATTGAGGTAATTTTTGAGGTTTTTCGCAGAAGAAGGAAATTCTTGTGAGATACGAATGCACATATCACTTCTATTTCCACAGTAACAATGGAAATAAAATGCATTGAAGGTGTTCCGAAAGGGGTTTTGTCAACAAACTGTATTATCCCTACGATTGCTTGCTTTAATTACAGTGGGCATTGCATGGTACTGGACATTGATTTAAGATAAAGGATAACTTTTTTATATAAATTGATATAGAATAAATTTTTCACACTTTTAATAGACCAACGTTTCGAAGGTCATTGGCCTTCATATAATTTTGATTTATCTAATTTATATTTATCTGATTTACAACGATAATTATTTGTACTGTTCTAGTTTCAACTTTTTGGATTTAAAAACTTATTGTGAAAAATTTATCCCAAACAATCAAATTTAAAAAGGTGTCTTAAATTATGAGTTTTCAATTTCAATGAAAAGTAATATTAATTATAATATTTATTTTTTTTATAATTTATAATACATATTATATATTACAATATTCAATTTAATTTATTCATACATTTAATTTCATTATACCCTGAAGATGAAAGCCAAAGACCTTCGAAACGTTGGTCTATAAAAATGTAAAAGAAGCATTAAAAAATGGGATTATATTGTGAATGTCTGCCTTAAAAATCAAAGGACGTCCCTCTCAGCTCATGTGCCAAGCAGCAAGCCAACGCAAGAGCTTGCGCTCAAGGGGTTTGAGCAAGCCTGCTCTAACACGTCCGAAGACAGGTAGAGGTAACATACATTTACATTTAAAATTCTTAATATAAATGAGATTTCACAATGTGAATATTTCTTTTCAGAGTTTCCTAATGAATTCGAAGAATCAGTCAAGACCAAATACGGTGGTAGATTTTGCATCTTATTTCATTGGCAGAGGATTGATTACAATAAATGGTAAGATGTCAACCCAAGTGGTTACCCGCTAGGTTTAGACCACGTTCTAATAAGAATAAATTTACCACATTCACGAAACTTAATTAAAAGCTTTATAAAACATATACCTTTAAATAACTGATTTTGAAACAAAATTCTGTACTCTTGTAACGTAACCGAATCATGTAATAATTCCTTGGTGTTGGCCCAAAGACGGCCAAATTAATTCAAATTTATCGTCGTCCTTGGAATTCAATCATTTATAACAATTTTTTGGCATTAATTAAGAGCAAAGTATATACATTTCAAAAGTCGCGTCTTCGCGGTTCTATTTCTCTAAAAACGCGGGCTGACTTTCAGGGAGAAAGGGAATTCATCTTTCATATAAAACACTATTGAAGGACTGAACTGCTTGGAAATTTTTAACTGCTTTCCAAGAAGGCCGTGAGAGCGCACCAGAGACCAGACACAATGAACGGCCAGAATAGTCAGCATTGCACATTGTCTCAATTTCGCCGATCCCTCCCCTTTTCCACATAAGACGCGATGGGATCGCATGTTTGAAGATCAAGAAGCGGCGTAGTTTCGTGGCGACTCGCCTCACTCGTGTGAAAAGCTAAGCAATACAAATCTTAGCTGCATTGACACTTATATTTTTACGTTGGTAGTGTGTCTAGCTAACAGCGACAGTCGGACGGACAGTCGGACGGACCGACAGACCATACGACAGATACAAAAAAAACAAAAAACTTTTTCGGTAGAGAGAGACACAATTGCTGTTGAAATCTCGAAATCAATTTTCCGTAATAAATAACTTCCTCTCTATTACGTATATTATTTTACGTAGTGTCCGTATATATTATGTATACGAGAAAGTAAATGTGCATATGCTCTCTTAATTATAAGGGCAGATACACCACCATATTCGTTTTCACTAGTCCGTAATTAAGAACTGCTTGCTCTTGCGTGGCGCCATTTGCACTTCCATTTATTAATTATTTTAGGGTTTGTTCGGGTGCATCAACTGCTACGATTCTTAGTCGAGACTAAGATTTTACCTGATCGTAAGTGTATCGCATACAGTAGGGAACAATCCGAACACATTGTGTTAGAACTTGAGGACATTTTATTCTATATTGGAAAACATACCAAACAAATTTTTCATGTGCTAATAATTTATATGCCCACCTTTATTAGTAATAAGTTAATTTACCTTAGACATTGACTCTACTAAAATTAAACACAGTTTTTTATTTTTTGTCACGAATCCAGACGCTGACAAGGGACTTACGATGGTTTATTTTTGTGATACATTTCATTGTAGCGTACCTACAGATTTCCGTGACTATAGACCATAAATTTGCGATTGAACTTAGATCAGGGGAATTTTCTGGACACTGTCAAACTTCAATATTGCTCTTTTTGAAAAAAAATAAACAAAGTAGCAAAACAACTAAAACATTCTTTGACATGAGACACGGGGCGAGGATCTGTTGGAAGATCAACACCTTGTTTTTTCCAACTAGTGGTACGGTTGTTAGATAGACAGAAATTTATTCTACAATTGGGCAGATGATGCCCGGTGGTAGTTCTCTCCAATATTTTAATATATTGATCAGTTTTCATCATTCACCACCAACAATGAAGATTTAGATAGCCCAACAATGAGTCTATTGAATTTCACGTGACAGCTGCGTACCAAACAGTCTTACAAAAGAATGAAAATATTACGATAATTCCCTGTTCGCATTTTTTCGCTGCTGTATTATATCGCGGGGAGTGGCCGAGTTCTTTTCCTACTGGCACGTGTGATCGGGCGCCCCAACTATACATCGACTTGCGGGCTATTTTCCCCTCCCACCACTAAGGACATCCCTTCCTACCAATAAATAAATAATTTATTTATTTGAAATTTGAGGATTTTTTTCGATATTGCAGAGCTTTTAGTTGGGCACACCGACTGGGGAATATTCATTTTGGAGAAAATCGTACGAACAGTTCAGACGCTAGTGTTGTTCACTGACGGACGGACATACAGACCGAATGACAGACAGATGTTTTGCCAAATCTGGACTACTATAGCACAACGTGTTAAAGTGAGTAATTTCTACGTAAAGGAACATGGTTTATCCACTTTTTTGTTACCAGGATCCGGCAATAATGAGTTTTCTTTGAAAAAATCGCCTTTTTCCTCCGCACGAGTACAATACTTTACCATCTGCTTAAGTTAAGCAAGAAAGTAGAAATGAATGTGTTTCGCTTTGCGCGGAACAAACTTTCGCGATCCTTTTTGAAAATTGGAAATGGAAATTGTTTTGAACAGTACGGAATTAATATATTAGTTCATTTTGTGTCGAGCGGAGGATTAAAATACAAATCAATATTACCCATATACACATACAGCTGGCTCCGGTTACAGTGAATTTCAGATTATCAGTGAATTTCAGTTCATTTCATTTTTTGGTTCACTATACACGATGATGTCAAAATGAAATAGAAATTTTCCCCCAATGTTTGATTTTATAACAGAGATACAGCAAAACACATTAACAACGCGAACTGAAACTTTCAATATCTTTATTTGTCCTTAAAAACATTTTTTTCAGTTGCTTGCTTCGTACATTTTTCATTAGTAATTTCTCCAGATCCGTGTTCAGAGTTTCTGCTCTCTCCATACTTGATTTTGCATTGTCCAGTTTCTCCAAGTGTCAGTACTGCAGTCTTAAAACCTTTCGATGACTTTTGCACTGCTGGAACGCCGTCCCAACCGCGGAAGATTTTTTTTTCTCGCCAAATACAATACAGATCGTTTCGGTAGCGGCAAGGCGCAAGCGGCCAATGAAACTGATCGCTTTTCCCCGTCGCGCAGAGGTGGCGCCAGGCTCTGGTGCGGTGGCAGTTGCACGCTTCCTGTCGCGTACGTACAACGCGCCATGTCCCGCGGAATATCAAATTACACCAAGCTTGGAACTGAAGCAAGGAATCGCGCGTCCCTGCCGCCAGTTGTAGCCCACGCAGGACACGTCCTTTTATTCCGCAGTGAAACTTAGTGGCAAAAGGTCCCCATTCCAGGTCCACTGCCATCACCTCAGGGGAGACTTATTCGAATATGAGTTTTCGTCGACGATACTTTTTTCGAAGCTGCCTGATGTTAGAATTTGTGGGTCTGAGGTGGTATATTACTTTTCAGGAGGGAATTAATATCCAGAACGTATTTCTTACCTTCACTTTAGCTGATGTTCTGGTTCTCTATATCTTCATATGCTTATTTGTAATGTAAGTGAAACGGGACCAGTGACTTAAGTTCGCTGTATTCGAGTTCACTGTAAGTGGAGTCAACTATATTTACATATTCATTTTATCGTTAATTTCGATTGCTTTATTTTGCTTCTGTGATATCTATGCTGAATATCTGAATCTAAAATGTATGTATCATATCTGAATCTAAAATGTTTTGAAGGAAGCGAATGGAACAAACAACACAAAATTATACAGCCATCCTTTCATCACAATGTCCTCAAAACGTATGTGGCAGAGTATGACCGACAGACCGATATATTTATTGAGAATCTAAGTGAACATGCAAATGGCTGTGCTTTTGATATAAAGCTCCTGACAGAAACTCTTGAGGTTGATATAGTAGTTGGTAAGTACACATTTCTGCAGCAAATTTCACCGAAGCGCTGACTAATACAATGATTACAAATAATTTTATTTCTCAACAGAAACTCTTTTCGGTGTCCCTTCAAACCAACAAACAAACCCAGATAAAGAGCTGTTCGAGCAAATTGAATCGTAAGTTCTACTTTCAATCTATTCTATTTTCTATTTACAGGATGAGTCACTCACTTTAGCACCTCCTATAATTTTTGAATGGTTGAAGTTAATTCAAAGCAGTTTTCACGGAAGTGCGTGAAGGAATGGGGCTAATTGGTTTCTGTATGCGATTCCATTTTATCACTTGTATTTCAGGAGATTTGAGGCAACTGTTTTTTCGAATGGAACTTGACGTATTTTTTAGACTATCATGACGAGCGTAAAAAGACCTTTCTTGGGTAATTTTGATTTTTATGAGACTCTTATTTAACATTTTATATGTAACTATCCACCAACCTAAGTCACGCAGAACTCAACCTGATAACACGCGCTCGAGGCGTTTCAATATTCGTTAAACACGAGTTGCAAAAATCAAAATTAATTTAAAAAATTCGTTTCTAACTTACAACAATATGTATATCATTAAATTTGTGTTTTGACGCTCGTCATGATACTCTAAAATAATATCTATAGTTCCATTTGAAAGAAACAACAAAGTGATCTCAATATCTCGTAAAATAAGAGTGATTTGAATATATGTTCAAACTAGAAGAGTGAAATGAATATATGTTCAAACTAGACTTTAACTGTTCAAAAATTGCAGAAGACGCTAACATTGTTCAGAAAGAAATAACCCAGAAATAAACAAAAGGTGCTACAAACTGGCACTGCACTTCTCCTATTAAATGTTTCTAATTCCTTGGTGTGGACTGGAATTGTACTGCCCTACCACCTAATTTCTTGCTGCCATCTATCGCCAACCAAGGTAATTTTTTTTCAAAATTTTTCGTCTTTTCGGTTCCCAAATAGTAGAACTGAAATATTTTACGAATAGTAAAGAAGGCTAAAACCTTGTCCTCAAAGCAATTTTCATTGAAAAATTTGGAGCGATTAAGAATTACCGTAAAGTTGAAATTTGAAGCTCTTTTTACAGGAATCTTATCTTTTAGACAAACAGCATTTACAGTACATTGCAAAACTTCCACTCACAAATTTAATAATATATACAAATGGATGAAAATGTACATATTAACGGCGTGAGAGATATATCAAAAAACCTGTTGGAAAAGTTTAAAGAAAAAAATTAGAGCCATTTTTGAAAAAGTGTGACATTTTTCACTCATTTTAATAAAAACTGTTGATCTTTCAAAAAAACTTTATTTGACATTATTTCAAGCACATGTACTCATAAATACAATATCGTGAAGAAATAGCCTCTAATGTAAGTATTATCAACGTCGGAGACGAGACAAAAAAATCAATGTTTGTAATTTTTGTAAAAACAAAAGAATTAATCAATACGATGTTTAAGTCATTAGATAGGGTTAGATTCGCACTACCTCTATGGCACATTTTAAGAAAAAATGTGGAGCTGTTTTCAAGAAAATCTTGCTTTTGTAATTTTTTAGAATTGCAAATATTGCACAGACAGACACGACACAGGCACACACGTACAGACTCGACACACACAGACAGATACAGACCGACAGGCAGACACAGACCGACAGACAGACACGGTCAGGACGGGTGGTTGTAACGGTTTCCAACGGCCGCGAGTCTTTACCGGTCCACGGAAATTCGAGATAATTGCGGTTTTCAGTGTAGAATTTTTGTATTGTGAGGTTTAATTTATGCAGGTCGTGCCAGTGAACATGTGTGTGTGTGTGTGTGTGTGTGTGTGTGTGTGTATTAGGAACGTTTTCTGTTGGGAGATATCCAATATTTGATTGATCTTTGCTGCGGCATGCTTAAGAGCAGTACCAAACATTTAAAGCTATTTTTAACGGTAGATTAATGTTAATATTTAGTTTTAAGGTCGTAGAGAGTGTGTTGTTCTTAGTGACAATTGTTTTTAAATACTTATTAGTGTTGCATTCGTAGCACAGTTCCCGCCGGCAGTAGCACTGTTTTTAAAGACTGTAAAGACCCTTGTTAAAATCGTCACTGTAAATTATTTGAAAACTGGGCCGGACCATTGCAGGCAACCGCTTCCTTTACTTGCAAAAATCGGGCAGGGAGGCGTTTATTAACGTAATCAAGGATTCGCGCATCTTACCGATAGCCTTTTTGTATTTACGTTAAATCGCGCGGCCATTGTTTCCCCTCCAACTCTGCGCCAGCAAGCGTAGTAGTGCGGTGTTGCCAGCGCACCGCGCGCTCGGCGAAAGTAACTGACAGCGTTGCCGCCTGGACCACAAGACTCGCCGGAGCTTTTACATAATCACCTGGACTTAATGCGCGTGGCTGTAGCTTGCAGCGCTTGCGGGACCTCTCTCACGTCGTCAAGTAATGACTACCATAGTTACAGTAGCAGTGAGTGTAGAGTGCCTCCGGCAGGAGTATTGCGCCCTGGCTGATCTTGCTGTCGGTCCTTTGCGAGCGCGGTTGGCATTGAATTGCTTGCGTGACTTCTGTCCCGCTGAAACCAGGTTCTGGCATCCCTCTTCCTTCTGAATGTAGAGCTCGCCAACACAGGAGACATACACACCTTCCGCAGAGAGGGCGTAGGATCTGTTGTGGATCTGACGTTTATGTCGATCAAATATCTTGGTCTCATGATTAACGCCCGTCTGACATTTGCTGACCACCTGAAGTACGGCAGCAATAAAGCGGCGGTAGTTAATGCAGCACTGTCGAGGCTAATACCCAACATCTGTCACGAGAAATGGAAGCTTGTGGCCTTGGTTGTCAGGTCCATCTTGCTCTATGGAGCCCCAGTATGGGCTACGTCCACGTCGACAAATAGTTACGTCAGAGGAACGACGTCAGTGTACAGGTTATCAGCATTGCGGGGAGCTTGTGTATTCCGCACTGTGTCAAACGATGCAGTGTGCGTCATCGCGGGGATGCCTCCTGACGATATCTTGGTGCAGGAGAGACAGAGTCGATATCATAAAGAAGAGAACCCAGACTGCTCGACAACACTGCTCGAATGGCAGGATCGATGGGACACACACACACAGACAGACACACACACAGGCAGACACACACACAGACAGGCAGACACACACACAGACAGGCAGACACACACACAGACAGACAGACACACACACAGGCAGACACACACACACA
>BLKR01013327.1:0-12176 GCA_011170035.1 Teleogryllus occipitalis | reverse complement strand
AGCCGTCGGAGGAAGCGCTCGCGGAGTCGAACTCGTTCGACACCAGCGATGCTTTTAATTGATTCCTTCTGAACACGTTCTTGTTTCTTTTTTTTCTTGGCATTAGACGAATTTCTCTACTACGTTAGTACACTTCAGTTTGTTGCTGACTCTCTCTTGAAGAAACCTGACCCGTTCTTCTTTCTGAATCAATCTCCCATTTCTACTTTCTCGTGTGCCTGATACCATTTTAACGGTTCACTTTCTGGCTGAAATATATTTTTTTCGTTTTGAACGAATCTTTTTTCACGACAGCATTGAATCATAAAATTATTCCTCCCTTACGGAATCTTCACGAACCGCTTCCTTGCGCGCAGGTTGGCCCCGGAGACATTGGCACTCGCGGATGAACCGGAGCCGTCGGAGGAAGCGCTCGCGGAGTCGAACTCGTTCGACACCAGCGATGCTTTTAATTGATTCCTTCTGAACACGTTCTTGTTTCTTTTTTTTCTTGGCATTAGACGAATTTCTCTACTACGTTAGTACACTTCAGTTTGTTGCTGACTCTCTCTTGAAGAAACCTGACCCGTTCTTCTTTCTGAATCAATCTCCCATTTCTACTTTCTCGTGTGCCTGATACCATTTTAACGGTTCACTTTCTGGCTGAAATATATTTTTTTCGTTTTGAACGAATCTTTTTTCACGACAGCATTGAATCATAAAATTATTCCTCCCTTACGGAATCTTCACGAACCGCTTCCTTGCGCGCAGGTTGGCGCCCGCGGCGGAGACCGAGCCGTCGGAGGAATCGCTCTACCCTACCATTACTAATTGATTCCTTTTGAACACGCTCTTGATTCCATTTTTTCTTGGCCTTAGACTATCTTCTCTACCAAGTTAGAGCATTTTTCAAAAAATGATTTGTGGCTGACTCTCTCTTGAAGAAACCTTCTTCTTTGTGATCTTTGATGACCCGTTCTTCTTTGTGAACGAACCTCCTATTTCTACTTTCTCGTGTGCCCGATGCCACTTTAACGGGTCACTTTCTGGCTGATTTTTTTTTCTTTTTGAACGAATATTGTTTTCACGGCAGCATTGGATTGTAAAATTATTCCTACCTTATGGAATCTTTATGAACCGACTCCTTGCGCGCAGGTTGGCCCAGGAGCCCTTGGCGCCCGCGGCTGAACCGGAGCCGTCGGAGGAAGCGCTCGCGGAGTCGGTTGCCGCGCGCTTCTCGGACCCGTTCGACACCGCGGCAGTGCCCGCCCCCGGGCGCGCCGAGTTGCGCCGCCTGGAGGAGGAGCTGCTCGCCGGAGCCGCCTCCGCCGCCGACCCCGCCGTCGCCGCCCCCGAGCGCCGCCTCTCCGACCCGGAGTTCGACCCGCGCGCCGAGGAGCAGCAGCAGCCGCCGCCGCAGAGGCCCGACATCCTCGCGGTTGACACCCAGCCCGCGCCCAAGGTAAGGACGAACGCCACTGCTATTACAGGGGCGCATACCGCCAATTTGGAGGGATTCGATTTCAGTCGGTTTGCTTTGAATTGATTCAAATTGATTCGATTTGCTTTGAATTGATTCGATTTAATTCAAATTGATTCGATTTTATTCGAATTGATTCGATTTGCTTCGAATTGATTCGATTTGCTTCGAATTGATTCGATTTGCTTCGAATTGATTCGATTTCATTCAAATTGATTCGATTTGCTTCGAATCGATTCGACTTGTTTCGAACTGATTCGATTTGCTTCGAATTGATTCGATTTGATTCGATTCGAATTGATTCGATTTGAAGAGATTTTATTCAAATTGATTGGATTTGATTCGAGTCCGTTCGATTAAATTATATTCGATTCCATACGATTTGATTTAAATTGATTCTATTTGATTCCAATTGATCCGATTAGATTTGATTCGATTTAATTCGATTCCGTTCGACTTAATTAAATTTGATTCCATGCAATTTGATTCGATTTGATCCGATATGATTCGATTGAATTGCATTTGATTCAATTGAATTGGATTCGATTGAATTAGATACGATACGATTAAATTATATTCGATTCCATTGAATGGGGATCGATTAGATTTGATTCGATTCGGTTACATTCGAATCGATTCTGTTGAATTCGTATCAATTGGATTTGATTCGATTGGCTGGGATTCGTTTCTGTTCATTACGATCTGACTGTCGAGAAATTTTAGAATTGAATGTGGGATACGGAGAAGAAATATGACCTCCGTAAGTTTTTTCTCTATTCGTTGTTGAATGATGATCAACTAAGCTGGGTTAGCAGCATTTAAAAAGTAGACATTTTCACTCCCGATTAACAAAACTTATTTCCATCGGCCAACACGACAAATTTTATAGAGCTAACAACAAAATTACAGCTCTCCTCCTCGCCTCAACTCCTACCATAATTAGCAAAAGGATGGCCGAACAAACCGTGCGCATAATGAAGCGACATTTATAGTTCAGAAGCAATGCAGGGGGACCATCTCAGCATGTGCTGAATCGAAAAGGGAAACTGTACGACAAGAGGGTCATTGACTCAAAAGCTAAATTACAATACCTGTTATAAGTTTTTAATATTTTAGAACTGAACTGTACAAATGGATATTAATGCATTTGCAACATTATTAGAACAGATATCACGTTGGTGTTTGATGGCAAGTAATTACAAAAAAAAATTAAAATATTTAATTCGAAATTTGAACTTCTGTGTTGATTTTAATTCATTTTGGGTATCTCCCATCCTCGAAGGTGTGTTGTTTTCTTTTGGAAAAGTTTTACCTCTATCAGGGAGAAAATTAATTTATATATAATTGCCTTATTTTGGATTTCCAAATAATGAAAATTAAAACCATATCACTCTAATAAAGAAAATTAGAAAAGAAAACTTTTTCAAAAGGATCTATAGGATTTCTCAGACTGTAATGTATAAAATAAAATGATCTTAGTTTCACTTGTCAATCTGCCACATCATCTCAAAAAGATTCCCCCTTAACATCACGCCCATATAGGATTTGAATTGTAGCGGGGTTCTGATGGATGATAGCAGGATTGTTTGTCAGTTGACCATTACTGAAATGTTGGTGAAATTTTCATTACTGAAATGATGGGTAAATTGCTTATCTATTATATTCATAGATGATACTTGATCCGGTAAGATCGGATCGTAGCGAGACCCGTTCCTGACGAGAATTGAATCTGAGGAGACCTAGTCGTGACGAGACCCGGTCCTGTTGACATACGTATCTGACTGCCCTTTCCTAATTCCCCGTTCCTCAGAATGTGACACAGTCTGTTCACAGGAAAGCCACTTCTCATGAGACTTATTTCGGACGAGGCCCGGTTCTGAAGACACGCATTTGACGATATCCGTTTCTGACGATATCCGTTTCTGACGAGATGCGTTTCTGACGAGACCCGTTTCTGACGAGACCCGTTGCTGACGAGACCTGTTTCTGACGAGACCCGTTCCCGACGAGACCCGTTCCTGACGAGACCCGTTCCTGACGAGACCCGTTCCTGGCGAGACCCGTTCCTGGCGAGACCCGTTCCTGGCGAGACCCGTTCCTGGCGAGACCCGTTCCTGGCGAGACCCGTTCCTGGCGAGACCCGTTCCCGGCGAAACTCGTTCCTGACAAGACCCGTTCCTGATGAGACCCGTTCCTGACGAGACCCGTTCCTGACGAGACCCGTTCCTGGCGAGACCCGTTCCTGACGAGACCCGTTCCTGACGACATTTTCCTGAGGCCACGTACCGCAGAAGACCCAGTCCTAACCAGAACAGACGTATTGCTTCCTCACTGTGACGTGTCGGTGTTCCGTGTCAGGCGGTGGCCTTCGAGCTGCCGACGCCCAGCGCGCGCCCGGACCTGCTGGTGCTGGAGGCCGGCGCCCGCGCTGCCCAGCCGCTCACGCCCTACTACGCGCCGCCCGGCGCCGCGGCGCCCTCCGCCGACGACGTCACCCCGGCCGACGCCCAGGGCGACGCCAGCGCCGAAGAGCGCGACCCCTTCGACACCTCCTTCGCAAACCTCCCGCCAGGGCGCGCAGAGCTCAGGTCAGTCCTACAGCCCCTGGGGACCGGGAGCGGTAGCTCAGTGCGTCAACTGATGTCACTGCAGCACCTCTGACCGGGAGGTCCTAGGTTCCAGTCCTGACGGCGGCAGGATTTTCGACACGAGCTTTCCAGCTAGGTCGAATTCAGTCGTCTGGAGGAGAATTCTAGCGGCCGGCTGCTTTGATCGATAGTTTTCCGTGGTTTCTCCGATCAACATCAGGCCAATGCCGGAGCAGTACCCTAACAAACGGGCCACGGACCGCGCGCGATCTGTCCTTTCTCTTCCTTGTCCTATCCTCTCCCCTTACACACACACTAACAGGCACTACACTACCACACATTCCGGGAGACCGGTTGGGAGCTTAGAGCTTGTCCCGACTAGGGCGGTGCCCCGCTGGTGGGAGAGTCCTGGTTAGGGGGAAACCCCACTAGCCGACGGTAGGTCGGTGCCGGATTTCGCCATCCGGCGGGGGAAGATCATCACCATCTCCCGAGAAAAATACATACACTACACTAACGGGACTAATGACCGAAGCAGTTAACGCGCCCGGAAACACGAAAAAATCTATCAATCAAATAAATCGAGTCCCTGGATACAGAGAGTAGCGCTTCCTTTGCGCCACCGGTGCCGCCATTTTATATCCATTTGAACTAAGCGGTATTGAGGGTAAGTTAGGAACCACTAATCTAGCAAAAAACGATAATAAACTCGAAATTCCTCATAATACATCAACAAATGAATGAATGAATACCTTATTTTACGTGGCGACACTCGTAGCATGGCTCTAGAAGTGTCCGTTTTAGCACAGAGAGCAACGTGAAATCACGAAGATTATCTTGGCTGTCCGGGTGACACCGCGTTGAAGGCTGAATTGCCGACGTTTCGCCTTCAACGACGCGTCACCTAGACAGCCAAGATAATCTTCGTGATTCTGGCCGCGGAAGTCTACGACTTCACGTAACGTGAAATCCGTTCTGCGACTACCGCCGTGCGAGATCAATGAAACCCGTTTCGAGCAGCACTCATTCTGGAAGACTGCTGTTCTCCACGGTAGAAATGCTCGAGAAAGTCACTGCGAATTAGTGGAAGCTCTTGGGTTGGTTGGTTGCTTGTTAGTGATTCCGGACGCGTCAACTACAAGGATCATTAGTCCCGTACGTGTAGTGCGTTTTTTTGCTCGAGAGGTAGTGGTGGTCTTCCCCCAGTGGATGGGCAGACAACTTTCATTCAACCAGGTATCTCCCACCAGCGGGGCACCGCCGCAGCCGGGACAAGTTCTAAGTCCCCGACGGGTCTCCCGGAATATGTGGTAGTGTAGTGCATGTTAGTGAAAGTGTGTGTGTGTGTGTGTGTGTGTGTGTGTGTGTGTGTGTGTAAGGGGAGAGGATAGGACAAGGAAGAGGAAGGACAGATCGCGCGCGGTCCGTGGCCCGTTTGTTAGGGTACTGCTCCGGCATTCACCGGGTGTTGATCGGAGAAACCACGAGCAACTACCGATCAGAGCAGCCGACCGCTAGAATTCTCCTCCAGACAGCAACTGAATTCGACCTAGCTGAAAAGATAGGGTCGAAAATTCTGCCGCCGTCAGAATTCAAACCTAAAACCTCCCGGTCAGAGGAGCTGCAGTGACATCAGTTGATGCCCTGAGCCACCGCTCCCGGTCCACTCATTGCTTCGTTGATTCTTTGATTGGAAGGGTCGTGGATATGAACGTGTCCACAAGGAGGGGTGCCTCAGAGCATCAACTGATGTCACTGTAGTGTCTTTGACCTGGAAGTCCTAGGTCGGTGTGTGTGTATATATATAAGAGGAGAAGTTAACGGGAATAATTTTCGGTGTGTAACAAAACATTATTTGTCCCCGGGGTAAAAAAAGACCCCAAACCAAGTCTAAGGGTTAAGAAAAGTCCAGGAAGTAACCTCTGTTGAAAATTATCCCTATGAACTTCTTCTTTTAGGTATACTATTTTGCCTAATTTTACATGTGTTGTAAACTTTTCAATTTAAGTTTTTTTTGTTGGAAACAATTAGATTTTTATGCGGTTGGGGTCAGAAATGTCACATTTGACGCCTACATTACAAAAAGAAAAAAATTAAAACGTGTCCATTTCCATTTTGTAGTATTATGTTGTGGCGTCTGACTGATAATTTGGGGATATTACGATTAGGTAGTTGTGTTTCCAACATTCCGCTGTTACCTGTGGTATTGCAACCGCGTCGCAGGCTGCTGGAGTCTGAGCTGGTAGGCCAGCCCACTTCGGCCCCTGCGCCGCCGCCTCCGGCAGAGAGCGCTCGCCGCCTGTCGGATCCGGACTTCGACCCCCGCGCGGACATCGCGGACCCCGCCGCCGTGCTACCAGGCCCCGACCCAGCCCTTCACCCACAGCAACCGCAGGTACGACCTCACGGCGGCGCCCCGCCCAAACCCAAACAGGAGCGGCAGACTGGGACCTCGATGACGATCGCATGTATTCTAATTTCTTTAATGCCCTATTAATTAAAGTACAGTCTAATTAGTTATTATAGTTATCAGAGTCTTTAGTTAATACCCTATTAATTAAAGTACAGTCTAATTAATTATTATAGTTATTAGAGTCTTTAGTTAATACCCTATTAATTAAAGTACAGTCTAATTAATTATTATAGTTATCAGAGTCTTTAGTTAATACCCTATTAATTAAAGTACAGTCTAATTAATTATTATAGTTATTAGAGTCTTTAGTTAATACCCTATTAATTAAAGTACAGTCTAATTAATTATTATAGTTATCAGAGTCTTTAGTTAATACCCTATTAATTAAATTATTGTTATTATGGACTAATAATATTAATAGAAACTATTTTTAATCAGAAAACGAATTACAAATTGAATATCAAATTCATTTTCTGAAAATAACCACACTCTCTATTTTAGATATTTGTCTTTAGATATTTATTTAGTCAAAAACAGTAAAAAACTGTATGTGACGTATGGGGGAGAAATCATCTGCGCACGCTTTCTTGAGTTTCATAATCCTTTCCAAACAATTTAACTATTAATAGCTGAAAGATGAAATAATAATAAATTTAAATAATAATAATAATAATAATAATAATAATAATAATAATAATAATAATAACAATAATAACAATAATAACATTAATAATACATTTAAAAAGCGAGAGATTTACGTTTCAAAAACTAGATATTTTCGTTTCCGAGTTATAGAAAACTTATTTTTAACGGTAAAAGAACGAACAGATTTGATTTTTCTGTATTGTTAACAAAATGGAAACTCACCCTAATCGCTACTACCACTACAATCAAAAGGAAAGGTCAACAAAACCTGAGCATTATGAAGCTACATTTACGTCCAGAAGCAAATCAAAGGGTCATCTCAGCATTTGCTCAATGGATCAGGGAAACTCAACAAAAACCCGATCGAGATGGGGGTCATTGAGCCGGAAGCTGAAGAACATTACTTGTTACAGGCATATTAAGTCTTTTCTGAAAATTATACAATACAAATGTAAACTAATTCATTATAATATGTCATTGTTTTAAGTAAACATTATTTTTCGTTTAGACGATCAGTATAGTCTCTAATTGTATAGAAACAGTTATGGAGCAGAAAAGATTTTACTTTTGACTTAAATTTGGGTACCAATTTATTTGTTTAATTTCATCTGGCAATGCGTTGTAAAGTAAATTACATGTATTGTATGTGGAGTTCTTGTAGTGAGCTGTTGATACTGACACTTGATGAACATGATTTCTACGTCGTGTGTTGTAACTATAAATATCAGTATTACATGAAAATATGTTCCCACCGTAAAGTAAGTCAGTTTGGACAAATACTACAGATTCGTAAATAAATAGGTAAGGCAATAGTAAGATTCCAAGACTTCAATGAAAAGAGGTTTGCAGGGATCACGTGGATGGTATTTTTTATTATTCTGATAATTTTCTTTTGCAATCTAAATGTCTGGGCACTAAAGGATGAGCTTCCCCAGAATATTATGCCACATCTCAGGCGGGAATGTACATTTGCAAAATACACGCAACGAGCTGCACGAAGGCTGACAGAATTTGAAAGAATTCTGCATGCATAACATAAAGAGCTTAATTTAGTGTTTAATTGTTATATGTACATTCCATTTGAGGTTTGACTGAATTGAGAGACCTAGAAATTTTGTTACCTTAACATCAGCTAATTACATACTGTTCATTTTAAATGGAGCATATGTTTGCCGATTTGAAACGCAAAGTTGCATTGAGACAGTTTTCCTTCGTTAACTATTAATTTGTTATTACAAAACCAATTTGAAACTTCTGAAATTGTACTATTTATTGTTTCTTTTTTGCAAAGAACATTTGTGTCATCGGCAAAGAGGACTGGTCTTCCATTTTTAATAGATGATGGCATATCGTTTACGTACAACAGAAAGAGGATAGGTCCTAAGATCGAACCTTGTGGGGCGCCATGTTCAATTGCAAAGAACAGGAAAGAAAAAAAATAATGTCCTTTCGTGCTTGTACAGTATTTCTACTCTTTGAGATCGATGTTTAAGGTACGAGGTTATCCAATCTAGGGTAAAACCACGAATTCCATAAGAAGGTAAGTTTGAGAGCAAGATGTTATGGTTGATAACGTTATAAGCTTTCGAAAGATCTAAAAATATCCCAATGGGTTATTCTAACAAGCTCCTCTCCTACTCCTCACTCATATCGCTACTAGCAAAGCGAGAGCTCAAGAAAACCTGCGCGGCTAATACCCTATTAATTAAATTATAGTCTAATTAATTATTATAGTTATTACAGTCTTTAATTAATTCCCCATTAATTAAATCATAGTTTAATTAATTATAGTTAATATAGTTTTAATTAATACCCTATTAATTAAATCATTGTCTAATTAATCAATATAGTTATTACAGTCTTTAATTAATACCCTATTAATTAAATCATTGTTTAATTAATCAATATAGTTATTACAGTCTTTAATTAATACCCTATTAATTATATGATAGTCTAATTAATTATTATAGTTGCTGTAGTCTTTATTTAATACCCTATTAAGTTATAGATTAATTAATTATTATAGCTATTATAGTATTTAATTAATACACTACTTATTAAATTATAGACTAATTAATTAAATTATTATTATAGTCTAATAATATTAATAGAAAGTATTTTGAATCACAAAACGAATTACAAATTTAATATCAAATTCATTTAGTGAAAATAACCGCACTCTCCACCCCTCTCGCTACTAGCAAAGCGAGGGCTCAAGAAAACCTGCGCAGCAAATACTCTATTTATTAAATTATACTCTAATTAATTATTATAGTTGTTATAGTATTTAATTAATACCATATTAATTAAATCATTGTCTAATTAATTATTATAGTTATTATAGTCTTTAATTAATACACTATTAATTAAATCATACTCTAATTATTTATTATAGTTATTATAGTCTGTAATTAATACCCTATTAATTATATTATACTCTAATTATTATAGTTATTATAGTCTTTAATTAACACGCTATTAATTATTTTATAGACTAATTAATTATTATAGTTATTGTAGTCTTTAATTCATACACTACTTATTAAATTATAGACTAATTAATTAAATTAATATTATAGTCTAATAATATTAATAGAAACTATTTTGAATCACAAAACGAATTACAAATTTAATATCAAATTCATTTAGTGAAAATACCCGCACTCTCCACCCCTCTCGCTACCAGCAAAGCGAGGGCACAAGAAAACATGCGCGGCTAATCGCTGCATAAAAGTCCGTGTCATGTGCGCAGGTTATCGCGGTCGCCGTCCCGCCCCCTGCAGCAGCCGCCGCCGCCGGCGGCCGCCGCCGCTCCGACGCCAGCGCCGACCGGCCCGCGTGGCTGCCCCTGCGCCGCCCCACGCTGCCCGCCGTGCTGCCCGACGGCCTGCACCCCGCCCCGCCCCACGCCCACCGCCTGCAGCAGCAGCGCGCCAACCCGCTCGCCCTCGCGCTCGCCCTCGCGCCAGACCTGCTGCGCGTCGACGAGGAGGTGCCCGTCAAGCCGCTCAGCCCGGCCGTCGAGCAGCCGCCCTCGCCCACGCGACAGCTGCAGCTCGCCTACAGGTGAGCACGAGCACTGCTACGGGCATTAGAGGAGGGGATGTTTCATAGTAGGTAATAGCATCACGTAAGTTAGTTAAGGGAAAGGTGTATAACCGCCCTCGCCCACGCGACAGCTGCAGCTCGCCTACAGGTGAGCACGAGCACTGCTACGGGCATTAGAGGAGGGGATGTTTTATAGTAGGTAATAGCATCACTTAAGTTAGTTAAGGGAAAGGTTTATAACCGCCCTCGCCCACGCAACAGCTGCAGCTCGCCTACAGGTGAGCACGAGCACTGCTACGGGCATTAGAGGAGGGGATGTTTTATAGTAGGTAATAGCATCACTTAAGGTAGTTAAGGGAAAGGTGTATAACCGCCCTCGCCCACGCGCCAGCTGCAGCTCGCCTACAGGTGAGCACGAGCACTGCTACGGGCATTAGAGGAGGGGATGTTTTATAGTAGGTAATAGCATCACTTAAGTTAGTTAAGGGAAAGGTGTATAACCGCCCTCGCCCACGCGCCAGCTGCAGCTCGCCTACAGGTGAGCACGAGCACTTCTACGGGCATTAGAGGAGGGGATGCTTTATAGTGAGTAATAGCATCACTTACGTTGCTTGGGGGAAACTATATATAGCCACCCTCGCCCACGCGCCAGCTTTGGCAGCTCGCCTACAGGTGAGCACGAGCATACGGGCATTAGAGGAGGGGATGTTTTATAGTAGGTAATAGCATCACTTAAGTTAGTTAAGGGAAAGGTTTATAACCGCCCTCGCCCACGCAACAGCTGCAGCTCGCCTACAGGTGAGCACGAGCACTGCTACGGGCATTAGAGGAGGGGATGTTTTATAGTAGGTAATAGCATCACTTAAGGTAGTTAAGGGAAAGGTGTATAACCGCCCTCGCCCACGCGCCAGCTGCAGCTCGCCTACAGGTGAGCACGAGCACTGCTACGGGCATTAGAGGAGGGGATGTTTTATAGTAGGTAATAGCATCACTTAAGTTAGTTAAGGGAAAGGTTTATAACCGCCCTCGCCCACGCAACAGCTGCAGCTCGCCTACAGGTGAGCACGAGCACTGCTACGGGCATTAGAGGAGGGGATGTTTTATAGTAGGTAATAGCATCACTTAAGTTAGTTAAGGGAAAGGTGTATAACCCGAGCACTGCTGCGGGCATTAGTCCAGTTAGAGGGGAGGATGTTTATTGCAGTTAATAGCATCACTTACGTTGCTTGAGGGAAATATATATAGCTACCCTCGCTCAAGCGCCAGCTGCAGCTCGCCTACAGGTGAGCACGAGCACTGCTACGGGCATTAGAGGAGGGGATGTTTTATAGTAGGTAATAGCATCACTTAAGTTAGTTAAGGGAAAGGTGTATAACCCGAGCACTGCTGCGGGCATTATTCCAGTTAGAGGGGAGGATGTTTATTGCAGTTAATAGCATCACTTACGTTGCTTGAGGGAAATATATATAGCTACCCTCGCTCAAGCGCCAGCTGCAGCTCGCCTACAGGTGAGCACGAGCACTGCTACGGGCATTAGAGGAGGGGATGTTTTATAGTAGGTAATAGCATCACTTAAGTTAGTTAAGGGAAAGGTTTATAACCGCCCTCGCCCACGCAACAGCTGCAGCTCGCCTACAGGTGAGCACGAGCACTGCTACGGGCATTAGAGGAGGGGATGTTTTATAGTAGGTAATAGCATCACTTAAGTTAGTTAAGGGAAACGTGTATAACCGCCTTCGCCCACGCAACAGCTGCAGCTCGCCTACAGGTGAGCACGAGCACTGCTACGGGCATTAGAGGAGGGGATGTTTTATAGTAGGTAATAGCAGCACTTAAGTTAGTTAAGGGAAAGGTGTATAACCGCCCTCGCCCACGCAACAGCTGCAGCTCGCCTACAGGTGAGCACGAGCACTGCTACGGGCATTAGAGGAGGGGATGTTTTATAGTAGGTAATAGCATCACTTAAGTTAGTTAAGGGAAAGGTGTATAACCGCCCTCGCCCACGCGCCAGCTGCAGCTCGCC
>BLKR01013326.1:0-12176 GCA_011170035.1 Teleogryllus occipitalis | reverse complement strand
TAGATAGATAGATAGATAGATAGATAGATAGATAGATAGATAGATAGATAGATAGATAGATAGATAGATAGATAGATAGATAGATAGATAGATAGATAGATAGATAGATAGATAGATAGATTGATAGATAGATAGATAGATAGATAGATAGATAGATAGATAGATAGATAGATAGATAGATAGATAGATAGATAGATAGATAGATAGATAGATAGGATAGATAGATAGATAGATAGATAGATAGATAGATAGATAGATAGATAGATAGATAGATAGATAGATAGATAGATAGATAGATAGATAGATAGATAGATAGATAGATAGATAGATAGATAGATAGATAGATAGATAGATAGATTTGTGATAGATAGATAGATAGATAGATAGATAGATAGATAGATAGATAGATAGATAGATAGATAGATAGATAGATAGAGTTGAAAAAATGTTTCGGTCCTCCTATATTGGGCATCAATCTTGAGAGGCCGCTTACAATCTCTGCCCCTTTTTGTGCCACATTTTTGGCGTGCAGTCGGAAGTTTAGTTTCGAGTCTATGTCTACTCCCAGGTACTTGAGGCTAGTCTTCCACGTGATTTCCGTGCCTGCGACTATGATCCTCGGTTTTGTGTAGTTCCTCTTATCTGTGACGATTATGGCTTCTGTTTTTTCTGTTGCCATCTGCAGCTCTCTGCTATCCAGCCATCTCTTGACCCTCTCCAGGCTATCATTTACTACTATCTGCAGTTCTTCGGCAGTGTCTGCCCGACTGACTATGATTGCATCATCAGCGAAGCCTACTAGCAGCGTTCCTTCTGGTAGATGTATTTCAAGAAAGTCATCGTATAAAACGTTCCACAGAAGTGGGCCGATTTTCGAGCCTTGTGGAACGCCGCATGTCATTTCTTTCTCCAACGTCTTTTCTTTACAGTAATATATAATTTCTCTTTCATTTAGGTAACTGCTAATCATTCTCAGAAGGTAATCTGGAGTGTTTTTTCTCTTGAGTGCTTGCAGAATGTGTTCCCATCTTGCTGAGTTAAAAGCATTTCTGACATCTATTGCGACAAGGGCACAGAAGCCCTTTTTGCCCTGCACAGTCACTTTTCCTTTTTCCGCTAGTTTCACTACCGTGGTGATGGCGTCGATCGTCGAGCGGCCATTCCGGAATCCATACTGTCTCTCGGAAAGCCCTCTTATTTCTTCGATATGTTTCTGAAGTCTTTCGAGGAGAAGGCCTTCAAGAAGTTTGCCTCTTGTATCTAAAAGGCAGATGGGCCTGTAAGATGACGTCTGATCCAGGGGTTTATCCCCCTTACGTAGCAAGGTTAATTTTTGTCGTTTCCATTTTTTAGGAAACTCTCCCTTCTTCAGACACGTATTGAAGACGTCTAAGAGGATTTTTGGGTATACGTCAATAACTTTCTTTAGTACTTCATTGGGTATTCCGTCAGGACCTGGGGCTTTTCCATTTTTTATTTGCTTTCCCACGTGTTCCACATTTGTGAACAGTTGGTCTTCCGTCACTTCACATGGGTCGAACGTATCCCTTGCCCAGTGGCCTTGTTGTGGGAAGAGATCTTCGATGATTTTACTCACCCATTCCGGATCATCCAATCTGGGAATATTCTGTCTGATTTTTAATTTTTTTGCTACGATTTTATAGGGTAGACCCCATGGGTCATTTTCTACTTCTAGGATTAGATCTCTCCAGCATTCTTCTTTTCGTTTTTTTTATTGCTACTCTGAGTTCTTTTCTAGCACTTCTATAATGTGCTTGGAGTATCGGATCGCCTTTTGATCTGGTTGCTTTCCTTCTAGCACAAAGACACGTTTTCCTTAAAGTTGCTATTTCCCTCGTCCACCAGTACACAGGGACTTTCCTTCCAGCTTTATTTCTTTTAGGCATTGAAGCTTCACATGCAGCTACTATTTTCTCATTCAGGGTTTTTAATTGGGCTTCAAGATTTTCTTCATTTCTCGTCCATTTTAATTCATCTAGCAGTTTTTGGTCTTCCAGAAAGGCTGTCAATTTTGATATGTCTAGCTTACTCAATAACCAAGATGGTGTGTTTCCCGTTCTCCCGTTTTGGGTAGTTTTATTAATTTCCGGACTTTTTCCTATGTGAAACTCAATATACTGGTGGTCACTCAAGGTGTACTCATCCAAGACTTTCCAATCCTTCACCCGTGCAGCGAGTTTAGATGTGGATAGCGAAAGGTCTATAATTGAACCAGCGTTCACTCTACTGAAAGTAAATTCTTTACCTCTATTAAGGACAACCAGATCGTTATGTGCGATGAATTCTATGACTATATCCCCCCTTTTGTCGGATCTACATTCGCCCCAGTCCGCCGCTTTGGCATTGAAGTCTCCTGTGATAAGGATGTCTCCAGTGGCGGTCCTAACGCTTTTCTCAAGTTCATCTATATATTTTGTAAAAATTGCTTCAGTGTCGTTGGGCGAGTAGTAGCAGCTGTATATGCGAATTCCTTCGGTCTCCACCCAGACATACCCTGCCGCAGTCTCGCAGGAATTCTTGATGTGAAGGTTATTGTTACAAATTGCTATTGCTGCCCGTCGTGTGGTATCCTGGTACCAGGAAATATGATTCGGCTTTTTGTAGTATTCACTCATTAGAATTACATCTATATCTTTCTCGTTAACCGTCTGCATTAATAAATCTTGGGCCTGTTTTCCTCTTCCTAAGTTAATTTGTAGAGCTTTCAGTTCCATTTTCTTTTCTGTTTCTCAAGCTCTTCTTTATAGGACACGCATTCCTTACTCCCCTGTACGTGACGCGTATTTTGCTTCTCATTTTCCTTGCATAGCACGCATTCTGCTTCATTTTGGCAGTCTATAGATTTGTGCCCTTTTTTTCCACATCTCCAGCAGGCTCCTTGTCTATCGACGCCAGAGCAGCGTGCCGCAATATGTCCATATCCTGAACATTTGTAGCACCGGGTAATTTCTCTTTTTTCCCTAATTGTACAATAGATCCACCCAATTTTAATTTTCCCTTTTTCTAAGAGAGCTTCGGCTGCATTTTCCGCCATCAGAACCACTGCAGCCAAGGTGTCTCCGTATCTTTTTTGTAGACGGCAGTTGATAGGTGTCGTCATCTTTAGCTCCGGTAAGGAGTTTTTTATTGCCAATGCCACCTCTTCCTCCGTTGTGGTTTCGTCCATGTCTCTTATTTCTATCTTTTTCATCTTCGTGAGAGTTTTTACTTCCGCTTTATCCTTCAACACTTCAATGAGTGTTTCGCTGAAGGTTTCAGCTTTTCCCTCGTTTTCTAGGACGATGAGTAGCTCACCTTTCTTGGTTTTCCGTAATGATGCAACTTTAGCTCCGCATTCATCCGGGTTTACCGAGTTTCTCATGTGTTTAATAATGTCCGCGTACGATGTATCTTCTTTTGCGGTCACCTTGATAGCCTCTTTGCGCTTATTTTGCATCTTGGCTTCTCCACTCTTTTCCTTCTTCTTCTTAGCCTTCACTTCTGTGAACTCTCCATCTTCTTCAGGATTACACTGAGCGATTGCTTGTTGCGGTGTCTCGTCGGCTTCACCGCCTTCTTGCGCGTGTGGCCCGCTGTTCTCTTGTGACAAGGACATGATTTCCTTGACGCCTCCAAAGGAATTGTGTTTATCTTCCCAATCCTCTCCAGTCGGTTTTGCTTTTGCTCTTCTGTCATCTTTTGTGAGAGCTATTGATGCTGTTTCATGACACACTGCAGTACCTACAGTCTCAAAGCCGAATTTCTTTTGAAAATTGAGTTTCTTCAAATTTATTTCCTTCCTAGTGGCCTGAAGGCGATCCATTGCTCTTAGCGCTAGAGTCAGTCCCCTTTCACGGTTTTGTGTATATTTCTAGCGGGTGACACCACCTCGTTGATGGAGGTAATTATTTTCACAAGTTCTCGGAAGATGCCATCTTCAGTCTCTTCAAGTGACCTTAAGTCACTCCACAGGTGTAGAGCTTCTTCGGGAGCTCGCTTCCCTGCGCTTCCATCTGTTCTCTTTGGGAGAACGTCTTCATTTGAATCTTCTCCTCGTTCCGCCATTTTAAAGTGCCCGCGCGAGGCGCTAGTAGTATCTTCTGAAGCGCCGTCAGGTTGCGCTAGCATCATATTGTTACATAGTGATAGCGCTGCCAGCGTGGGGGAAATTCCCAAACGCGCCTCCAGGTGTCTTTGTTACGAAGCTACTTCGCTCGTCTGTTCACTGAGTTCACGTCACTTCCGCTAGATCTCACTACCTACTGCGATAAGAAGCTACTTCGCACGTCAGTTCACGCAGTTCACTTCTCTTCCACTAGGTGTCACTACCATCCACTCCCAACGAAATGGCGTCGATCAAAACACGAGCGACCCAAGCCTAATTCTTCACAAATAATTACTCATGCAGTCGTTCCTGCACTACGCGCTTATTTCCAGGAGCTCCCTGGCCTCCGACGTTTCCGTGGGAGCTTACCTTGCATCAGTCGCTTTTCTAGAATAGCGAAAATTCACAAACCATTCACGAACGTGCAGGAAGGCGGCTACTTGCAGCAAACAGGGCTGCCAACCTCCTCGCTGTTTTAAAACATCTTTTAAAAAAGACGAATTTCCTCGAATGTAGTTCACGCAAAAAGGCTTTACGCGGCACCGGTGTGGGCCGAGAGACTAGGAGTTCAAAAGTGGGGAAAGAAAATGGCCTCCGTTCAGAGAGCAAGCGCAATAAGAGTCACATCTGCTTACAGGACGATATCGCAGAACGCAGTGTTAGTCTTGGCGGGAATCCCTCCAGTTGACCTCTTAGCGCTCGAAAGGGCGGAAGTTTATAATGTTTCGAAAACAATCACGGAACAAAAGGAAACAGAGGAAGTAAAAAAGAAAGCCAGAGAGAAGCTCATGAAGAGTTGGCAAAGACGCTGGGACAACGAAAAGACAGGGAGGTGGACTTACGAACTAATCCCTGAACTGATTAAGTGGATAGAGAGGCCATACGGACAGCTGAATTATTATCTAACCCAGGTATTGAGTGGGCATGGAGACTTCAACCAATATCTCCACCGCTTCGGTCACCGACAGGATGCGATGTGTAGATACTGCCACTATCCGATAGATGACGTAAAACATACCGTTTTTGACTGCGAAACATGGCGAATAGAAAGAAAAGCACTGGAAGACCAGCTAGGTGTCCAATTAAAGCCAAGCAATTTGTTGACACAAATGTTGGAAACTGAAAAAAAGTGGACACAAATTGAACAATTCATTACCATTATTATGACAAAAAGAAGATAGAAATAACATAAGAAGACCAACATAAACATAAACCAACAATAAACTGGTGCAAAAGCTGCAGCTAAGACCGCCCTCTGCGAAGCAATGCCAAACGGCGGTACCGCAGGGGGAAGAAGGTCTGAACAAGGGTGGCGGTTTTAGTGGGTAAACCTTTGAGGGAGTCCCACACTACCACGAAGGAATATCGTGGTGCCTATAAAAGGTTTCCGCATTCCCATAAACAAAAAAAAAGATTGATAGATAGATAGATAGATAGATAGATAGATAGATAGATAGATAGATAGATAGATAGATAGATAGATAGATAGATAGATAGATAGATAGATAGATAGATTACATAACCAAGTGCTAGTGTGAGTAAACGCACGACCTAGGATGTCGGTTTGATCCCGTAAACATCATTGGAAAGTCGGCTGGCCTTATAGTGAGGGAACCGCCATTACGTGGTGGTTTCGTGGAGTGTCCATGTAAGGTGGTGCTGCGCTCTACAGCGGAGTGTCGAAACATGCCGACTCCCTTGCGCCCCTAGGACAGGGGTTGCGAACGCGGTGACGACAGCTGCGCTACCTGGTGCATTGGTTGGGTAGTTACGAGCCCCAGCACCCCTAGGGTGTGGAAGACGAACTAATCATGTCCGATTTGGCGGGAAGTTCAACAGCTGGCATAAAACTGCGGGATATGGGAGAGTTTAATAGCGCTGCTGAGAAAAATTCCGATTTATGTGAAACCTGTGAAGGATCCCGGGAATTGTTGAGGGAGTTGAAAACACTCGAAGATTCAGAACAGGCTATTTTCCGAGAACTCGCGAAAATATTGGAGTCAATAAAGAAAGTAGTGTCCCCAGCGAGAAATATTCACAAAAGCGTGAAAGAGGACACGATTCTAGCGGAACGAACAATTAACCGTTTAGAAGAGACCAGAAAAGAAATTATCACCAAGAGACGTGACCTGGAACAGCATTTCGGCCTGGAGGTAGTGACTCGAAGAATGCACTCTGAGGCTGAAAATCCAACCGACAGCGAGGAATCATCACCTCCCGAAGGCTCGACGAGGAGGATCGAGGTGGAAGATGGACAAGTGCCTCCCGAAGCCTCGGCGAGGAGGATCGAGGTAGAAGACGGGCAAATGCCCACCCCAAAATCAGCCATCTCGGAAGAGGCAGCACAGAAAGAGGATATCCGGGACGATGGCCAGAAGTCTCAACACGAGGAAGAAGGCTTCATCTTAGTAGACAGAAAAAAGAAAGGCAAGAAGAAACCATCAGAAAAATCGGATGCAAAGCTAGGCGCATCCAAACCAAAGAGGAAAAGAGACACGGTAGCCATAAAGCTGGTGGCGAAAGATGGAACCTCATATACGGACATTCTTTCGCATATGAAGAAGACGGTTCACCCCGACGAACTGGGAAACGAGGTAAGAGAAATTAGGACCACAAAAAAAGGGAGAAATGGTGATTGTTGTCAAGAAGGATGATAACAACAACGCGTTCAAGGAAGCAGTAGCTACTGCTTTAGAAAATAAAGCGGAGGTTGCTACCCTCGATAGATTTAAAAGCCTGCAAATAAAGGATATAGAAGAAAACTTGGATGAGCAGGAACTGGAGAAAGATGTAAAAGGTGCTTTAAACGCAGCCAACGTGACATCTATGGTGAAATGTAAACTTATTAAAAGACGGTATGGGGCAAACATCGCCCACATCAGGGTAAACGAGGAAGCAGCAAACATGCTTCTTAAGAAAGGAAAAATTAAAATCGGCTGGATTAACTGCCGAATTGAAAAAAGGGAAATAGCGCTACGCTGTTTCAGGTGTCTAGAAACGAACGGACATACTGAAAGACACTGCAAAGGTCCAGACCGAAGGCAAATGTGTCTGAAATGCGGAAAGAATGGACATAAAATCAAAGACTGTCAAGGAGATCCGATGTGCTTTCTATGCAAAGAAAAAGGTACCATAGACCCGAACCACGTTTTTGGTAGCATAAAATGTCAATCGGCTAGCCACAAAGGAAGGATCCCGACCAATAGCAGGTATGGAAATTAATATATTGCATATTAACTTGGGTAAGGGGAAAAGAGCTCAAGATCTCCTCTCACAGACGGCGAGAGAAAAACGATCCGATATCCTACTGATAAGCGAACATTACAGGAAACCTGAATTCGGAAAGTGGTACGAAGACCACACAAAGAAGGCAGCAATAGCCGTCCGCAATACAAATCTCTCCGTAGGCAAAGATTCGCAGTCAGGAAAAGGTTTCGTCTGGGTAGAAATAAACGGTCTACGATTTTATAGTTGCTACTTCTCACCGAATGAGCCAATCGATGTGTTAGACGAAGGACTCCGCGAAATAGAATATAGTATCAGGCACTGGAAAGGGGACACAGTAATCTCCGGAGACTTCAATGGAAAATCAACAGAATGGGGAGAAACAAGAACAGATAAAAGAGGCAAATTACTGTCAGAATTCGTAGCGAGAAATGATTTCTTAATAATAAATGAAGGACAGACCCCTACATTCCGACGCGGAGAATCAAAATCTATTATAGACATCACAATCGCCTCTCAAGGGGCCGCGAGGAGAATCTATAATTGGGAAGTACTAGAAGACATTTCATTAAGTGATCATAACTACATAGTCTTCACCATCACACATAACGGAGTGCCCAATACCATGCCAGACATAGGCAAGGGAAGAAAAAACTGGAATCCTAAGAAGCTGGACGTAGAGAAACTAAAAAATCACCTGGCTGAAATGAAAGGAGTAAAAGAACTCGGCTGGATTAAAGACAGAACATGGCAAACCACCGAGGACAAGATACGCAAGGTCCGTAAAGAAATAATCGCTGCTTGCAATAAAACCATGCCAAAACCATCAACGCATTCAGGAAAAAAACCAGTGTACTGGTGGAATGAAGAAATTGCCGCGCTCAGAAGAAACTGCCACATGACGAGAAGGCAGTATACGCGTTCGAAAGGGGACGAGCGCTTGAAACAGGAATATCGAACTCAACTGAAGCGGCTGAAAGATCAAATTAAGGCAAGTAAGAACCAATGCTGGAAGAACCTAATCAAGGAGGTCCAGGAAGACCCATGGGGGTTACCCTTCAAAATAGTTAGGGACAAGCTGAAGACACGCTACAAGATACCAGGACTCGATGACGCAGAGTGGGTGAAGGAAATTATAAATGGCCTCTTCCCCACACATCCACGATGGGAAGGGAAAATTCCTCACCCAATGGAGCAACCACCACTGTTCACGACGGAGGAAATAACTAAGGTTGGTTGCCAGCTGAAAGAACAAATCGCCAGGTCTAGACGGAATCCCAAATGAGGTGCTGAAGATGATAATACAGGAATTCCCTGGTTATTTACTCGAAATATATAACGAGAGCCTCATAAACGGAACCTTTTTCTCTGACTGGAAGAGGCAAAAGTTAGTATTGCTCAGAAAGGGTGACAAGCCATTAAATGAGATATCCACATTTAGACCCATATGTCTAATGGATACAATGGGAAAGGTGCTGGAAGGTCTAATACTAGAGAGGCTGAACCAACATATGGCACAGTACAACCTTCTTTCGAAAAGGCAATATGGCTTCCGCAAGGGTAGGTCGACAACCGACGCAGTCCAAGAGGTTGTGGAAATAGCGAGAAAAATGAAGGATGGATTAAATGGCAAAAAAGGGTTTTGTGCCCTAGTCGCAGTCGATATCCGGAACGCATTTAACTCAGCAAGATGGGAAGACATAATTAATGCACTCATGTTGAAGAAAGTGCCACAATATTTGACAAACCTGATTGTGAACTATTTTGAGGGAAGGAGTATAATCTACGATGGCGGCAGCTTTCAGATTGCTCACGACATGACCTGCGGCGCCCCACAAGGATCGAAGTTAGGACCAGCACTCTGGAACATCTTCTATGATGATCTCTTGCGGTTAAACTTACCTGTCAACACGACGTTGATAGGGTACGCGGACGACGTGATGATGGTGAGCTCGGCGGACACAACGAACGAACTCCAAGTGATTGTCAATGACGGACTAGAACGAGTGAAGAGATGGCTGGACAGTAAATGCCTCAAAATGGCCACCGAAAAGACGGAAGCACTTCTAGTAACCGAGCGACGATCGTTTGAAACCCCAGTAATCACACTGTGGGGCCAAATGATCAAATGGAAGCAATCGATCACCTACCTGGGAGTCGAACTAGACCGAAAGCTCAAGTTTAACCAACACGTGATCAAGAGAGCGGAGAGAGCAGCCGGCACTGTGGCAAGCCTCTCGCGCCTCATGCCAAACGTCAGTGGACCGAAGGAAAGGAAAATAAGGCTACTGGCGAGCGTCGCACAGTCGCAATTACTCTACGCGGCTCCGGTCTGGGCAGATGCTCTGGCAAATAAGTCCCTGCGACAGAAAATGCTCTCATGTCAAAGAACGTGTGCTCTCCGCATTACATCGGCATATAGGACAGTATCCGAAAGCGCGGTGCTTGTCCTGGCGAGCATCCCCCCAATAGATCTCCTGGCGCGGGAGAGACAGGAGGTATTCAATGAAATGAAAAACTTGGATCTAAATGACGACCAACGACCATCCAAAAAGACTAAGCTAAAGACAGACGCAAGGGAAAGACTAGTACAAAGATGGCAGAGGCAATGGGACGCTGACCCCGTAGGAAGATGGACGCATTGCCTCATTCCAAATATTAAGCCGTGGCTAGAAAGAAAGCACGGCGAAGTAAATTATTTCCTTTCACAGGCTCTTACCGGTCATGGCAACTTCAGCGCATACCTCAAACGCTTTGCCATTGTAGAAAGCGCAAACTGCGCCCATTGCGAGTGCGAAAACGACGATGCAAACCATACTCTTTTCGACTGCGTTGCATGGGAACGAGAAAGACACATACTAAACCAAAGCTTAGGAACGGTTGTCCATAAGACAAATATAGTAGATCATATGCTTGAAACAAAGCAAAAATGGCAATTAATAGAAGGTTACATAGTATACATTTTGAAACAGAAATTACAGTTTCACACATATGACACGGTGTAAATTACGCAGAGGACCCCCTCCGTGATGTAATACCTGACGGTAGTCCCGCGGAGGCGAAAGGGGTCGGAAAAAGGGTGGTGTTTTTAGTGTGGTAAGAGTCCCACATGGTACAGAGTACGGGCTCTGTAACATCTTTTGAAGATTTTCACCTTCCCACGTAAAAAAAAAAAAAAAAAAAAGATAGATAGATAGATAGATAGATAGATAGATAGATAGATAGATAGATAGATAGATAGATAGATAGATAGATAGATAGATAATAGAAAAGCAGAAACTATTCTTTCCACGTAATGCACCTTGAAACATAATTTGTTTATAATCAATTTCCTCCCTATTTGATAATTATATCGACTTGCAAATTGCAGGATTGAAAAGAAAATATAAATAAGTTATGTTCATAATCGCCAGAAAATGACGGATTTAGCGTCATTAAATTGGCAACAGAATTTGTTTATAAGCTAAATGC
The DNA here is from genome assembly GCA_011170035.1 of Teleogryllus occipitalis. Classification (NCBI taxonomy): domain Eukaryota; kingdom Metazoa; phylum Arthropoda; class Insecta; order Orthoptera; family Gryllidae; genus Teleogryllus; species Teleogryllus occipitalis. The sequence continues at coordinate 1,375 of BLKR01013326.1, read as the reverse complement.
TTTTTAAGCGTTGCTACAGTGCGGCATTGGAGAACTATTTTTTCAGTAAGCTTGTGTTAAGTGCAAAAAAATGTTAATTTCTTATAAACAATTACATATATCTCGAGAACGAAATACGATAGCACTAATCGGATTCCGGAATTTTGTATCCCTTTTAATTGCCATTCAGATGAGACAATAAAAATTATTCAACATGTGCAAATTTATATACAAATTGCAACTTTTGCGAATGAAAAGGAGGAGAGTCTCCCGATGTCTCAGAGCCGGAAATCGCCAATTAACAATTTTACAACAATATACAATTTTATAAACAAATTCGAAATTGTGTTAGAACGGCCGGGAAGGGTCCGCAAATTGTGCCTGAAATGAACGTCTCAAAATAGCAGTTTGACAGGAGTTACAAATCAATTGCTAAAAGTTAGAACAATTGTTACTAAAATGCTAAATATTTACTGATCTATTGACAGTAATTCTGGACAGAAAACTCCGCTCAGAAATATTTTTTCGTCGTGACGTACGCACAGGCAAAATCTCTCCTTCGGCAGGGAAATATGACGTTATTTCCGCCTCGTACGCCAACGAACTAGCCCTCTCCCCCTGAGACTGCGTCCTTTCTACCCCTTGGTATGTTGCACCAATTAGAAACAACTGTGGTTCTACCTGCTAGCGATTAGTCAACGCGTCCCTCCCCCTGGCCGCGGGGTGTTCAAGTTTGTCGGCGCGGTTGGGAAGATAGAATTTTGCCGGCCAAATTTTGTGAGGGAAAAGATACAAAATTGCCTGTCGCAACCCTAAACAATGTCCAATTTTTGCAATTCTGAAGTGGGAAAATTCCCTGATGTCCCAGAACCGAAAACTGAGAACTAATAATATTGAAACTATTAACAATTTTATAAACAATTCCGAAACGTAAATTATACGGTCCGGGGGGGTCGTGAATTGTGAATGACGTGAATATTGAAAAATAACGATTTTGACAAGAGATGCAAAAATATTACTAAATACCCACTTAAATTGCAGCAGAATGTTCAATTTCGTAAACCCTCATATTTTAACACTATTACTTTGTCACAACTTCTCACTCCCAAACATTTTTCTGATCCTGGAGTCGCCTTCGCACACTTCATTTCTTCGTCTTGGTTTTGAAATGATCGTTCATATACTTAATTTTTTTTGCATTAAAAGAGGAGATGACATTCAATTGATTTTCGCAAGTAAATCTGGATTAAGTGAACAATGTTATTAAACTTTTCCAAATCCAATAATTCTGTTGCATGTCCTGAACATTTTATGTCGCAAGGTTTGATAATGTTTTTTATTGACATATTTCTGGTGGGCGATCGAATGGCTTGCACTAAGACGCAATGCGACTGCC
>BLKR01013325.1:0-12185 GCA_011170035.1 Teleogryllus occipitalis | reverse complement strand
TATGTATATGTATGTATATATATATGTATATATATATGTATATGTATATATATATATATGTATATATATATGTATATGTATATATATATATATGTATATATATATGTATATATATATGTATATATATATGTATATATATATGTATATGTATATATATGTATATATATATATATGTATATATATATATGTATATATATATACATAAGGAAATTAAAAATTAATTTTGTGGTAATATTAAAATCTGTTTGGTCAAAATTAATATTGTGTTACATTACCTAAATTTTTGGTAATTTTAATTTCAATGTTTAACCTAACAAGTAAAATGTATATGATTTCTCTTTTAGAATTAATGAAAGAAAAATATTTGGTTTGGTTTTTGAAAAAATTTAGTTTGTTATTTTGGAGAAGTGAGAAGCTGTGACTGTGAGAAGCTCTTTCTAATCAATGAACTCTCACAAATAAATAAATTCTGTGAAAATTTGAAACTTTTTATAGATAAATCTCTATTTTAATGAAATATGCAAAATATGCTCTAATACTCTATTTTAATGAAATATGCAACATGCTCTCACAAATGTGCATCAATCAGAAAAATCAGCCAAATACGCTCAAATATATAATAGCATATTAATCTACACAGCAACCAATTCTAGCCAAATATGAAATTTCACTTAGCTATTCCCTGAAGTACCGGACAGAAATATGCAAAATCATAGAAATCTGCTCCCTACCAATCAATGTGTCATGGGAGGTTTTTTTCATGTGGTGTAATCTCACAATGTGGTTTAGTTGAAGCTCTTGTAAAGGTGCAAACAGCACTGATTGGTCTTTCGTTTTTATCTATTGCAAGTCAATGCATGTAATCTAATTTGTTGTATGTTTCATTTGAAGTAGTCTATAATTGATTTCTTTGTTTTCCTCCTCTTAAGAAACATGCATGAGCTGCCATTGCATTGTTTTTATAAGGAACAATTTGAGGTAGTTTTTGGAAGAAAGGAAAATACATTTTAATGGAATACCTTCCAAAAAAAGAACTATAACAACAACGCAACAAGACAATTTTCTGTAAAATATATTTGTTAGTTTTCGCGCAATTAATGGATGTCTGTTTGAAACATGAACAAGTATGTAGTTCAAATTACTTTTGTTCACAAAAATCTGCTCATGTTTGACTCAGAGTAGTAAGCAGCAGAGCAGTAAGCAGAGGAAGGGGGGTAAGTTTGCCAATTCATGAATATGGTGGTCATAGAAGCATCATTTCATTTGATTTGTAAGAAAGATGTAACATATATTGCAAACGTGAATTTGAAATGTTCTGTTTCGATGTATAAATTAATTAAAATGTGATAAAATATATACTAATAGGTAAAATATGTAATTGTATCAAAATATGTAAATATATGTAAAATAAAAATAGTTCTAATTTATTCAAAATGTCAAAAACTCAAAAAAATATTATTGAATGCGGGCATCTAGTTCCTGTAAAAACGTGTCATTACACGGAAATCCGTTCCCTAATGATGACAGTCAGAATGTCAACTATCAGGAAAATCACTTTAAACTGTGTCTTAGTATAGAAAACTCTAGTCAGTGTATTCATTTTCTAGGTCCGTTTCTTCCTTTGGTTTTTTCTTCCCCATAAATTTCTTTTGTCTGCTCTTATTTTTTTTTTTCTCATTTGTAACCTGGTTGTATATTTCGTATTTTTTCACTTCCTCCAGTTTGAAATGGCTTCAAAATTATGCAAAACAAAATATCATAGAAAAAATGGTTTTGCCATATTGAGTAGAATAGATCAATGGTTATAACTTGGTTAACAACCAAAAAATTAATTTTCTGTTATATTTCATTATTGTGATGGTATTATATTATTCCTTGTGTGTTTTTTGTAGGTTTATGTCGTCGGACAACCTTGCGTTACACTGCTGGAATTTTAGCAATATCTTGTGCTGCACCTGTTTTGGAGGTTACAAATTGGTGGTTTGCTTTGGAGTCTGTTCCACTTAATGTGTATTTTACGTATTTGGGTGAGTATGATATTCTCTTGTTATATACTCCAATTTAACAGAAATATTGGCCTAAGTTTTGGTGCTAACTCAACTACTGTAGTTGTTGACCACTGCCGGGAAATACTAATTTCCTACCCACATAGTCTTATAATGAGAGTTTGAAGTGGAAGGCAATGATACAATTACTTTTATCAGTAACCAATAATAATATTAACAATTAATGGAAATGTTTTATTTTTTTATTGCCATCAATTTAAGGTTTTGTGTGTTTTAAGTATTGAAAAAAATGTATTATCATTTTAAAAAACTATTTCTAGTTATGTGTTAATTCTTTTCATTTTTTCATGTTTCTTTTTAGCTTGGCAATTTCACCAGAATTCTGACAGTGGAACGTCTCGCAAATTATTTAGATTTTCTTTGGTTCATTTACCAATTCTGATGATATTGATGCTTATCAACAAGAAAGAATGGTCATCTAAGAAGCAAGAAAATGATAGGCAAGATGGTAAATCCTGACAAGAAATAATAATTAGCTGTTTCAATTACTGAGTAATGTGATATTTGTGACTTAGTGGCATATGTAGTGCTCATAGTCAGCAGATTGGTTATTCTGCGATTCACAAGTATTTGTGTTGTCATTGTGTTCCTTTTAAGTACAACAAAATGTACTTACACATTTAATTTATGACAGTGATATTTGTTTGTAAATAATTTCACCTGACTTAGTTTTAATATGTATAAAGCCCTTTGTGAATATTGTATATAACACCTGCAAAACTATTAAAGAATTTGTTTTAAAAGTTGATAATCTAAAATTCCTTCTAGATATTGTAATGGCTCACACTCCAATATACTTCATTGCATTTATTTAGCTAATATCTCAAATGTGAAGGTTGAACCCTTGCATGAAAATAATATAAAAAAAAATTTTTTTTTTGTTTACCAACGGTCTTATTCACCACCAAGAGCATATTTCGAAGGGATAAGTTTGTATGGGATTGTAAAAATGGGATTTTATAATTTTCAATGAACTTATGAACGTATCAAAAGAAAGTAAAAAGTGATTAGAATACCGATGAAAGTTCTTGGTCATCATGATTGGCACGCATACTGAGCATTGCAATGTCTATGTAATGCAAATGAGCAAGGAGAGTGTGTGCAAATTCTGTTGTTGATGCTAAAAAGCTAACAACATAGCCCTCTCTAGCTGATGACCCATTCTCAGGTCTATGGCTTAATCAAAAACAAAACCGTCCCATCGATAATGCTGAAAAGCTAATGACAATAAGTTCTTTGGCCACAGATTGGTTCCTAAGTCTCGGCGTAATCAAAACAAATTTCGAGTTTGTTGATCCTGCCAAAAGGCCAGTGACACTGAGATGTTCTGTTATGATATTCATCAAGATTGTGATTCTTAATTATTGTGTAAATTCTTTTGACTATTGTTTTTGATTTGGCATTTAGAGAGAACAATGAATGTTTCTTTTGTTTTCGGATATCTGTGTTTCTTCAACATAGAACCTCTTCCTTTCCTCAACTGGTGCTAACATGCTTACCATGTTAGATATATTTTATGCAAACCTGCCCAAAACAAATTTCTCTGGCATTTTCTGTGGGAGAAAAACACATACAGACCATTTTGTTCTTTCTAACTTAATCCAGAACTCTCATTTAATGTAACAGTAGTAAAATAAGCTTTGCTGCTCATTTAAAATTATCTAAGATTGAGTCTGTACAAGCTCAGTGTGAATTTTCCCACGTGTTTTTTTCCCCGAGTTAAGGCATAATATTCTAGAAACACTTCTCCTACACTGCCTGGTCACAAAAAAATTAGACCAATAATGAAAAACAGACCTTTCTTTGATTCTTATTGGTGCAACACAACTCTCTGCTGTTGCCTTGTCGTCAGTAGTTTTCATTGATTTACCTAAAGGAGGGCAAATATCTTAAAAACACTAACTTAGCATGGTGCCTGCGGCGGGCCCTTTTCATATTAAAATTTTTTATTTTTGCTATCCAAATTCATAATAATAAGAATTCAGTTGTTTGGGTTTCGTATCATCAGGCACAGAAAGGTACATGAAAAAGTATTAATAGACCTATTTTATTTATTTTTATTATTTTGCGTATTTCATTTGGTTTACCTGTCATCAGTCATATGTATCATATATAATGGATTCATGATGTGGCAGAAAAGCAAAATAGTTATTCAGTGTTTCACTTTTGTAGATGCCTTGAAATATTATTTCTGTAACTTCTAGAATATTCTTGAGAGATAGAACTAAAAATACTGCCAATTGATTTATCATGTTAAGGACAATTATTCTCCTTTCTCCTCCCCCAAAACACATTTTGGCTGCAAAAAGGTCCACAATTCGTATTTTTTTGCTTTTTCTTAATTCTTTTTCCTATTTTATTTCATCGAATGTTCTTGAAGGTTTCAAAAAAAATTGTCAGTCCCCGCAGTAGGCCAAGGAGTGTGGAATGACACTACATTTGCCCTGAATTTTGGACTAGAAGTCTAACTGTGAGTAACGGATAGAGGGACACATACAGGTTAGCCAATTACTTACTATTAATGCCTCTGATGGAATCGGATAGTATATCAACAGCACACCATAAAAAATTCACATTGAATTTGAAAAGGTTTTCACAATCCTTTACATATTGACCTGAAAAGACATTACACTCATTCAAACAAGAATTAAAATATTTTCGACTGTAAAACTGTTTTTATCCCGTTTGTTTATGGATTCAGCAAAACTCAATATGAACTTCATTTATAAAATGAAATGGTGTGAACACATACACAACAACAAATATGAAAGAACTCCTCAAACCTCTGGGTATGACTCATTTCTTTTTGTATGGAAAATGAATCAAATAGGTAATGCCTACGAAAGTACCTTTCAAAGGAAACAGTGCTTCATTGATTATCTAGTATCACTTCCAGTTGAAAAACATACAAAATGGACTGTACATGTTATGTGAGCATTGCTGAGAATTCCAAAAAAATATTTTTTTAAGACTTAACTGTAATTGTATACTGTGTTCAAGAAATGTACTTAAGGTATTGATGTAAAAAAATTAAAATTTACTATATCTCCAGAATGCCATTTAGTAGAAGTTGCAGCAACTTGCTGAATGACACTGCACAAGGCAGATTATAAGTCCCGAAGGCTTCGGACTCCCATTTTACTTAACATTTTCAAAAAATGCATGCAAAGAGAGAGGGGGGGGGGTGAGGGGTCCCTGACACAGTAGAAAAAAAAGTTTTTTTAATTGTCTGTCTGGACAATAGTAGTGCCTAAACCATTAACATGATATTATCGAATATTAATATTCTCTGATCTAGCTATTCTGAAGACTGCATATTTGAAATGGACCTTTTAGTTTCGGAGGTTCTTCATATGAAGGCCCTAGAACGTTTTTGAATTTTTTTCAAAACTGACCACTCATTATTTAATTTTTTGCGCGAATGACATTAGTTCCTTCCGTTCTATCTCTTCCTCCCGCCCATCACACTTCTTCCATATCCTCCGTACGACCTATTCTACCTGCCATGGCCGTCCTGTCTACGACTTATGCCAGTGGCGTGCATTCCAGGTAAGCTAGGTATGCTGCGCCTACCCTGGAGAAAAGACAGTTAAATGTAATTATTATATTTTGAAATCACCACTCATGCCATAGAGAATTAAGCTTGGCTTTTAAAATTCTGCCAAGTAAGGGTACACTGGCTCGCATAGGCGCGCGGCCCTTCATTGAGCATACACCGCTGTTGCTGACAAAGACAGAAAGTAGGGGCCGCAACCCGGCCCGAACTGAGCATGACGTTGTTCTCCATCTAAATACATTAGGCAGTTCGCGCATGCGCTCTTGACTTTCTGGAAGCTCCATTTCGTTGTATGCAGCACGCTGGTAAGCGCCGCCACCCGGGTCCACTGCCGCGGCACGCCGCCCAGGCTTGCTCTGAATTGAGCTTGCAGATATGTTCGCATGCGTACGAGCCGACACAGGTGTAAGCGCCGCCTGCCACGGTCTTTTTCTTTTGGATTTATTTGATCTGTGCGTGTTATTTACACTGTGCATATTATTTTTGAGTGACTGTTATTTTTGTGTGCACTGTCTTTTGTGCTACATAACGGTGTAATACTGTGCTATGGCAGAAAATACATTTATAATTGAGGATATTAAAAAAAAAAAATTTAGTTGTTCATTTGTGGAGAAAAGTGAATTATTCGTATAGGGAGGCCTGTTCCAGAATATGTCTTCAGTCAGTTCTTTGGGCAAAGAAAAGGGAAGGGAGTATTTTCCCTTCTTTAACACCTCAAAATATGAAAACACCAGTTGGTTAACAGGAAACAATTAATTGATTTTGCTGGACCATGATCAGTGTTTTCCCATGTTCGTTATGTGAGGAATAAAGAACGATCTATAACAGAGTAATTTGTGTTCACTTATTCAGTTTTGCAGTGTCAGCATTGAAACTTAAATTGATCAGATGTAATTCATCATAATTACACAGAACTAATAGAGTCATATTAAAATGCATGATTGACGCGACAATTTTTTTTCAATGCAGGAATTACCTTTCGGAAGGCATCGTAAAATTGAGTTGGTTAGCAAAGGCTGCGTTGATCGAACTTCTAAATTTATTGCGTATGTTACGATCTTACAAGAATACTTAAAATTTGCCAGAACATTTAAAAGGCACTTCTAACAAAATTCAAAATGATTTGATTTTTGGAATTAGAAATTTCTTCAGTAAATCTATTAAAGAAAACATTTCCATTGCATATTGCAATTGTTTTAGATGAAATATAAATATAGATAATATAGATAAATAAAGATAAAATAGTCATTCATCCGATGTTATGTCGTGAGAGAGAGGGCAGTGATAAGGAAGCTTCTTAAGAGTCGTGAGTGTTGCCAAATAAGAACGAATAATAGTGTCTCTTATACGGGATGCAGCGTTGGTTACGTTCCGAGAAATAACTTACAAGTATTGACGACGTGTGAAGCGTTCAAAAGGCAGAGGTCGGTAATTGACTTTTGGTTCACTCAAATTTGTGGGCGTGTATGGGGGAGGAATAACGTTATTCCAGACGACGCAATAATAATAATAATAATAATAATAATAATAATAATAATAATAATAATAATAAATATAATAGTAATGTCTTTTTGATATGATTTTATTTAAAACGCAGAGAACTGAATAAATTTTCGTTTTGTCTTCCAAAACAGGCTCCAAATCGCACTCTTGCTATTTACAGAGCTTACCCAGTCAAATTGGTCACCGCACGCCCCTGATGCCTTTCTATATTACCTCCGCTATATGTTCCTCTCGCTCAAAACGCTTCTTCAGTCACCCCCGCACACCCTACAGGGCTACCATTGCTATGCTTGCTATTCCTGTCCTCTCCATCCAGCCTATTCTCTTTGATCACTTCTTCCCGATCATGTTTCGCCCGTCCCCCCGCATGCCACATCTGACATGCCATGGGTGTCCTGCAAACATCTCCCACCTCTGCCATCCAGATCCTTCCGCTCTATCTGTTCTTCCCGCCCATCACGATTTGCCGTCTCTTCCGTAAACCCAATCAGGCATTCTATGGCCATCCTGCCAAAACTCCCGCTCCGCTCACCCGCCCTTTCCACTATTGGTTCCTCCCGCTCATCACGGTTCTCTTCCCCACGCCCTATCTGGGTACCATGGCCCAACTGCTAACACCTCCCGCCCCGAACGTCCGGCACCTTTCTATTTTTTCTTCCCACTCATCACCCTTCAACTCCGCATGTCCGATCTGGCATGCTATGCCCCCCTGCAAACACCTCCCTTATCTATCTCCTTCCGTCATATGTTCCTCTCGCTCATCAGGCTTCGTCCGTCTCCCCCGCACCGTTATCTGGCATGCTTGGCCGTCCTTCAAACACCTTCCACCCCATCCACACATCCTATTCTGCTCTGTTTCTCCCACTATCACGCTTCGTCCGTCTCTTCAGTACATGCCATCTGGCATGCCATTGCCGTCCTACAAACACATCCCACCCCTCCCATCTAGACCCCCTCCGCTCCATCTGTTCCTCTCGCTCATCATGCTATCCGTCCCTCCTGCACACCCCTTCTTGCACACCATGGCCGTCCTGCAAACATCTCCCGTCCCTCCATTCCCAACCCTTCCGCTTATCACGCTTTGTCCGTCACTCCCTCACATCTTTGGCATGCCATGCCCATCCTGAAAACACTTCCCGTCCTTCAGACTATTCCACTCTATCTGTACCTCTCTTTCACGTCCTCTCCCCTGTCCCCCGTACGCCCTATTGGGCTACCATGGCCGTTTACCGACACATCCCGCCTCGCCCATCCAGCTCCTCCACCTTCCTTCCGCTCATCACGTACCTGCTGCTTTTCCGTCTTTCCGCCATACCCATTCCTTTTGCCCTGACGGTTTTTCGCTTCACTTCCTTCCTCTGCGCCGCTCCTCCCTCTTCCTTTCGCGTCTTCCGCTCCTCTTTTTTCGCTTATTCTGCTTTCCATGGTCTTTGCTCTACTTCCGCTTTAACTGAATATTTAAAAAAAGCATTTTGAGGAAACAGTTTTGAATCGCAACTACGCTAGTTTCATTCTCGGTCCCTCAAAAGTATTCGTATCAAATTTGGGAGAAATCACTCCAGACGTTCTTAAGTTTTTATAGCACATACATATTCAGTCACTTACATGAAACAAGAACATGAAGCGGAGCAATGTAATGCCTAGAGGGCGGTTATAAAAAAAATATATCTTCGGAACTGTTGTGGGTAGCAAGGTAAAACAAACTTCAGATTTATTTATTTGCATTGATTAATGTTCATTATTATCATTTTTATTATTATTATTATTATTATTATTATTATTATTATTATTATTATTATTATTTGTATTACTATTACAATTTTCGAACATCTACACTTTTTACTTTGCGGGTAAATGAATATTAAGGTGCAAGAAACCCTCATTCAGATGTAGCGCTCCAGGGCTGTATTGAGAAGAAAATCGCCGCAATCCCGTGTGATTTGTTTAAAGGAGTCAATGAAATTACGTTATTAAGTGCTAAGAATGCATTCAAGGCGATGGACACCACTTTCAGAATCATCTCTGGATAAGTTAAGCGCAGCGGAAATGTCTGTTTTTTTTTTCTTTGTTTGAGGTTGATAAGTTTCTTTCACTGTTTTACAAGTAGGATATAATATTTTCGTAATACAGTTATATTATACTGATATTATACGAAACCAAATAGAAAAACGAAAAGTATACCTTAACGACCCGCGTTCGTTATTGTTAATAAAGAAAGAAGTGTGATGATACATCAGGCGCGTGTCTCTCAATGTTTTATCTACCACGGACCAAAATTATTATTTATTTTTATAATGTAAGTGTGGGAGACACGTCGGAAAAGTGCCGATCAGAGACGCCGTCCATTAGAATTCTCCTCCTGACAGCGATTGTATTCGACCTGGCTGTGTAGTTGTGTCGCAACTCCGCCACCGTCGGGACTCGGGCCTTTCGGCAGGACCTAGACATAGTCAACGGAGCTCTGAAATTTTATCCTGAAAATTAGAATTTGTCGAAACTTCCAGGTTATTCAAAAGACTGTGAAGTACCTCGGTTGCGGCGATGGCGGTTGCGGCGTTGGCGGGTGCGGCGATGGCGGGTTGCGGTGGTGGCAGTTGCGGTGGTTGACCTGTGGTGCTGGTGCGATGTCCTCTGTCTATAGAACGATTTTCCTAAGGATGAGCCAAAGTGACAGCTAGTGCTGGCAACATAACTGAAGGTTTTGTGGTCGTTGTGCCCTCGAGCACATTAGACTCCTTTCCTGCATTCGCTCGTTTGCAGTTGGCTAACTTGTAAATGGCTTCGACGCTTCCTTATGTGATGTCCTCTTCCGACGAAAATATAGTTCCCTTTGAGAAATAATTGAAATTAGGAAGTGCTGTGTTATGTGCTCTTCTGTAAAAATTCTTTTTTTCTATTTACATTACATTGAATTTACTTTTTGTGTGATAAATATATTTATTTTAAAACCGAGATGCGTACTGGTTAACGTGTTTCCGTCTATTGTGCTGTTGTGTGGCGAGCTGTGATTGAGAGATTTCTATTTACATTCGTGACAGTTTTCTTTTACTGATTGTGAGAGCATGTTAAGGGATTTTTCACATACGTAATTTAATTTAAATATTTCTCGGACTCCCGTACGTGCATATACCTCAGCGAAACTCATATTTCTGCATAGGAATGTTTTCACAGGAGCCATAACCTAACACTTTACGAAGAGGCGTGGCTGAACAGCTGTCGCGGCGGAGGGATACTTCTCTGAATTACATGTGAAGTTCACTTGTTACGCGAACTGTCACTTTGGCTCATCCTTAGGAAAATCTTTCTATACTTGGGGTGGGTCATCTCTAGCATCCTGGGATGGGCTGATGTCGGGTACCGCGGCTTCTAGCACTACCGCAGGGATTGATATGTCTGGGTCGGGGGTAACAATAACAGATTCCTATGATGTACTGTGACAACGCTTCCTCCTTGCATATCTTGAATGTCAAAGGTTACTTCGTACTCTAATGACTCTGTAAGGCCCTACCCAGCGGGACGCAAGTTTCTTGGTTTGATTTGGAGAAAGAACCATATTCTGGAGCAAGACGAGGTCACCGACGCTAATGTTAGGAAACCTCAACCCCTAGTTCTTTTGGTCGTGTTCGTGATTGATTGTAGCTGCATTTTCCTCGGCGGCTTGCGCATGTGCGATCTGCAATCGTCTCTGGAGCACATAATCATATAGAGGTGATTCCGTGTAAGACGGAGACGTGAAGGTGAGAATAGCTTCCCCTGGCATGGACAACTCTCGGCCGTAAACTAAGTACGCCGGCAAAAATCTCGTCACCCGGTGTCTGCTATTTCTACACGTAAACAGTGCATAAGGAAGGTGCTCATCCCAGTCACTGGGGTTTTGGCTCACATAGTGCGATATGACGGCGGAGAAAGACTGATGTGCTCATTCGAGTTGGCCATTTTCCGCGGGATTGTAAGCGATGGTGAATACTGTTTCTATTCTGAGTAACTTGCAGCTGTTTTTCATTAACTTCGATGTAAAGTTAGTGCATCTAACAGTTAGTAAAACTTTTGGAGTACCATGTCTGGATATTATGTTTTAGACGAAACGTTTTGCTACGATTTCTGCGGTCTGGTCGGCTTGGAAGGCTCTGGAGGGCTTCTGGATAACGCCAGAAATGATCTTGGCAGATGAGGATATATTTACCTCGGGACGAGTTTTTGAATGGTTCCATAATATCTAGAGCGACTTTCTCGAATGGGTGTGTTGCTTCTGTTACCGGCTGTATAGGTACTGGCTTTTCCCCCTTTTCTCTTGATACAAGTGATGCACTTTTGGATGTATTCTTGTGTGTCGGCGGTCCCAGCCAGTGAAAGTGTCTCTTCATGATGCTAAGAGTTTTTTCTAGCCCTAGGTGACCGGCCATAGGGTTATCGTGGCATCGATTTAAGAAGTACAGGTACAGAATCGTGAGAAACATGTTGGAAGTACTCTTCCAGTACACTGGTGTTAGCATCTTAGTCTGCAGCTACCACCATGGAATGTCGGCTTATCAAAAAAAGACAATTGACAGTCACTTCTTAACCTTCAACTGCAATAGAGGTTCCAGCTGCAAATATCTACATGATTTCTCTAAACGCGCTCCGAGATGGATCGCATCTAAGGAGGGGGGTAGTGTAACGAATATTGCGTCTTCTGCCGGCGCCACTACGAACTAGATGGTATACGCGGATGGCGTCATCTGCCGGCGCCTTTCCGAACTAGATGTTACGAGGTATGCTCGGGTTGCGACATCTGCCGGCCGCCCCCGAACTAATGGTCCCGAAGTGTTTGCGATGTTTATTGCAAGTTCAAGAAAATTCTAGGAGGTTGCCAGCCGAGTATAAATACGTGGCGGCCGGCGATCGCGAGTCAGTCTGTAGTGGAAGCTGAGCTGTGAAGTGCAGTGATTGTGCTCAGTGACGTGAACCGTGGCCAGCGCCGTGAACTGTGGTCCGTGCAGTGGACTGTGGTCAGTGCATCGAACACTGCTTAGTACTGTGTGACAGTGCAAAAGAAGTGAACAGTGGAAGTAAATAATCAA
>BLKR01013324.1:0-12185 GCA_011170035.1 Teleogryllus occipitalis | reverse complement strand
ATAATAATAATGAAACGTGCGCAGCAGGCGAGGGTCGCGGCAACAGATTGGCGTCGTTCAATCGGCGGCTAAATTTCTAACGCAGTCAGACGCGTTTCTTCCGCTGCAGCTCGAGTTTCGTGGAAGTCCGCCCGTGTTCGGGAGTCTTCGCTACCCTCTGGGTGGAGCGACCTTACCAACCGGCACCCAACTCATAATTGACGCTCCGGTGTGAACGGTCCCGCGAATTCCGCGGCCGCATCTAGCTCGGAACTTTCCACGCCGCACCCGCTGCGGATCTACAGCGCCGGTCTGTGGGAGCCTTAAATGTTCGCACATGTCAGAGGGCACCGAAAGATGGCGTGGCATCGATGGCTTTCAGATCGGATCTTTCAAGAATGTGGCTTGCCCTGCAGCTCGGAGAGCATCTCTCAGAGGACACCGTCCATTTCCTGATCTAGTCGGAGGGCATCTCAGAGATGCCAGCTGCTTTTCTTAATATTTGTAGTTAAGATCTCCAGCCAAGAATGAGACAGCGTTGCGACTCGAAAATAGATGATCAATCGAAATATATACTGAAACATGCCCAACGTTGACTGGTGCCAATTTGAAACAAGCCTCGTCTTTCTATTTAAAAACAATCCCCATTTGGAGGGACATTTTGAAACATAATTATTACTGATAAATGTAATTTGAGCACCAGGAAAAGGTTACACTTGAAACCTAATGATTCCTACGTAATTTAAATATCTTTCATTCCCAAATTATGTTGTGCTAGCTCAGTTAATTGGGATTCGAAGTCCACAATTATTGCTACTTACTCTGCAACCAATTATTCAATCTGCCATCCATACGGAGTGGCGAGGAATCTGAAAATCTTATTAAAATGCTGGATTGCACGTAACAAACAATGATAATCAGTTTTCTTTCAACTTATCAAATTAGAATTTATTATAATGATAATCGAAAATGAATCAATCTTTGGTCATGACCAGGTTTCTCTATATTACAACAGTTATAAAACCTTGTTATTCATTCGTCGGTCTTCGCGCGCTCTCCACTTCTTCGTTCGATGGCGTCCTGTAGAACCTTCTCCATCTACGCAGCAGAATCTTGCTTCTGGATAACGTCCTCGCCTAATGTCCGTGATCTGATTCCAAATTCTCCCGGCGATATTATTTATAATGCGTGACTTTTCTCACTTGCGTCTCGGGTAGTCGCCTAGACAAGTATTTTCTTCCTACAAGAATGGTCTATCTAATATAAAAACGATAGTTAATTTTATACAACTGTCAATTACAGTCTTTTCTCGACTTGATAAAATATATCAGGAGCCTACCCGCTCATCACCGCGTTGCTCAAGCGAATGAATGTTCTTCTAAAAAATTCGGAAGCATCCTAATTTTATATCTTTTTCTTTTGTCTCTCAAAACAATGCTTATTCCTCGTCTGCTCTGTCATTTCAACCTAACAAAAACGATCCTTAACGCCGGTTGTTTATTTGTCGCATAGCGACCCCCTCGCGATTATCTATTGACATCCCTACATTCTCTGACAAATAAAATGATATTTCCATAATAAAAATGGTTCGTCATTTTGGTATATCACAATATGAATGCTCTCTGATGAAATGTTTTTCCACACTCGTTCTTGTGTTTCTCGTAGAAATTGTTGCATATGTTTTTCTACAAGATGGTACCACTATTTTCTATCTGCAATCTAAAACTTTCTAGCTGCAAGATGGGCTGTTTGGGAGGACGTAAATATACAGAAAATGTAAAAATCATTTCTGAATTCATTAATCTTCTAGTTAAAATAAAACAATCGTTTTCTTGTATTGTATCGACTTGTTTATTTCCAAAATTATAAAATGAATAAATTTAACGTCTAAAGTACGTCTATTTGGAACGTGATTTTCAAAATGAAAGAAAATATATTGCCATTTTTTGAATTTATTATTCAAATATATAGTTCATGGTGAACTTGTAGCAAAAGTAATTTCGAACGAGTAAAATTCTGCTTAAAAGTTAATGCCTGCTGAATAAAATGTTACGCGTCTGCTCGTGACACCGCGAAACAATGGCCGAGCTGACAGAAATGCGAATCTCGCAAACCCTCCGAGTCAACACGCCATTTTCTTGTGTCATCTCAGAGATGCCCTCCGACCTGTAGAACAACACGCTTCCTGCAGGCACTGGAGCTGAGAAATCAACTCACATTTTCATCTCAGATATGCCGTATGATGTCAAAGAGTTAACCCTTTGCACTCGTTAACAACGAGCATAATACACGTTCTGCAACTCGTACGTCATGTCTGAGATGCCACGAAAATAATGGCTACTAGCTCGTACCAGTTTGTAATGTGACATGTCCTGCAACTCGTAGGGCATGTCACAGAATTCCCACGTATTTTCATGGTATGTAAAATAAAGTTTTCATTGTTGAATCGATCCGGGCTACTATTGTATTTTAAACAATGTTGACGCATTTATGTGAAAAGGAGCTGGAACATGGGAATGCGGAGTATCGGCTTCGAGCTATGCCGTCATTTTCCACTGTCATCTTAGACATGCCTTAGAAGTTGTAGGGCCTTGCAGTGCTCAATAAGCTTCGATCGCAGAGTGCATTCATGGGTGGCGTGTCATGAGCATTCATGGGTGGCGTGGGATTGAGAATGTTCGGTCTTAAGACGGATTCACAACAGATTACCCATGGTACGTGTTTTGTTTAGGTTCTGCTGTGACTGATGCATCAGGCACGAATTGATAATCGGAAATTATGGAAATGACTAGGGCCTGGATGTTTAGGACCTAAAAATGTTAGAACTTTGCAAGCATTTATCATATAAAACATGAAAATACGACCATAAATATGACTTTTTTATTGCATTTTCGAAATCTTCAAAATCTTTCTGATGTTTAAATAATCATTATATTGAAAATATACTATCAAAATATAGCACATTCACAATTTGCCCCTTCTCCTTTGGAGCCCCCTGAAGACAATTCTACTTGCTAAAGCTATTTATAGAAGCGATTGACCGTGGCACAAAACCTCGCAAAACTAAATGCATCCTTCGCATCTTTTTAAGCTTTCTTTTTCTCCTTACTATATATATATATATATATATATATATATATATATATATATATATATATATATAATATGAAATAGTAACAAAAAATGACCAAAGGATAGACAAAGCAAAAATATAACGTTTATATGACTTGCGAAAATTAGATAATTTTAATCTTTGTAGATAAATTCATGCTTAACCTTCATTTTCCATGGAAATAATAGAAAGACAAAAATATGTCATAAACATTCGGGCCCTAGGAACGACCGTTCAAGACAGTCGACGTGAATTATCAGTGATTTAATTTCGTTCAGTGAATAATCTCAGTCCACAGAAATTTATAATTGAATGGTGAATTGAAAAAAAAAATCTACGACCAGCACAAGCATGTAATCAGCGACGTAGTAGGAACTGTTTGCGAACGCTGCTCCGTTTCTTTAAACAGCTCTTGAAGTACCAACGTTTTTCGCTCGGTCGAGTCCGCTTCGGTAAACTGATAACTGCGCCTACGGCCCACTACCGGATGCGCATCTTGCACTGGCGACCATCTTGTGATGCTGATAGGCGGTATCGAACAAGTAACCAGTAGTTCTCCGGGGGGCATTCTATTGCGCCGTAGACGCTTTTATCAGTTTACCGAAGAGGGATCGGCCGGGCGAGTAACACTGCAAATTCAAAAGCTGTTTAAAGAAGCGATGCAGCGTTTGCAAATAGAGAGTCACTGATTAGATGCTTCCGCCAGTCATAGAACCTTTTTAATGCAGACACATATTTCTCCCACTGAACGTTTATGTAATTGGATACGTCAATGTACTGTTTGTCGGAATGTGGATGATTTAGGCAAGCAAATGCGCAGATCTTTCAAATATACTCCTATATACTTTCGTGTGTTTTCTCCTGATGATATAGAAATAATACAAAGATTTCCGTCACTCCCATCTACAGATACAGGCCATGGTAAATATAATGCATTCGATACACGTTTACGAAACGCATGAGTGAGAACTAGTTAGGGTTACAAGTTTGTTAAGAACAGTGGTAACATTAATAAACTAGTCAATAGTAACAATAGGGTACTGCTCCGGCATTCGCCTGGAGTTGATCGGAGAAACAGCAGAAAACTACCGATCAGAGCAGCCGGTTTCTCCATCAGACAGTGACCGAATTCGACCCAGCTGACAAGCTAGTGGCGCAAATCCTACCGTCGATAGGACTCGAACCTAGGACCTCCTGGTCAGAGGCGCTGCAGTGACATCATTTGATGCATTGAGCTACCGCTCCCGGTATTAGTTAAGTTGGGTGTGGTACATGCAATCTCATAGGGTTTAACTTCTTCACAACAATGCATCTGTGATTACTCCTCAGATTGCAAAGAATTTTGTGAAGATTTTAAGGAGTTGGACCATTCACTCTACACTTCAGATTGGGCAGCCTGTGACGTCTTCCACATATCAAAACTGAAGAAAAATCTTTGTGGGAGAAGAGCGAGGTGAAAAAAGTTATATGAAAGAAGCAGTTTGTGACTTTTTTGCGAACAAAAATTCGGAGTATTTTTACAGAGACCTAGAAATTTAAATAGACAGATGTGAAAAATGGGTTGGGGTAAAGAATTATTAAATTGAAAAATTACATTTTTTTTAATTCCATCAAAAATAGAAGTTTGTGAGGCCAGACTATTATGGAACCAACCACGTTACTATGCCTTGTACAAATAATTTATACTTTACACAATCGTTTCAATAGAAGAATCTGAATAAGACCCAATTGAGTTTGCTGCATCCTGAACGAAATTCAAATTCGCCAGAGTGAATTCACGTCTTGTCGCTCATCGCATCCAATTCCTCTCATGTGAAACGTGGCTTGAATACAAATGGTGGAGTCGCTGCAATAGACGAGATGTCAAGACTCATCACGAGTTTGGCACTCGAAGAGGAGCGAACAACGAACGGTGAATGCACACGCTGCCAAACTCAACGGCTATAACAATGATATAATGAGATTTTGTTTATTTTACTCTTTTGGACATAACAAAATGGGAAACAAACGAACTCATTTTTATTCCCTTCAAGTTCAAAGCCTTTGGTAATTTCGGGCGCACAAAGTGCCTGTATATGTAGTGCAGGTTTTGGAGAGGGAGATGGCGATCTTCCCCCGATGAATGAGGAGATTCAGCGCCGACCCACCCGTCGGCTTGCGGGTTTTTTTTCCGAACAAGGTACCGGGAGCGGTGACTCAGTGCATCAACTGAAGTCACTGCAGTGTCTCTGACCGGGAGGTCCTAGGTTCGAGTCCCGACGGCGGCAGGATTTTCTAAACTAGCTTGTCAGCTAGGTCCAATTCAGTCGCTGTCTGGAGGAGAAATCTAGAGGTCACCTGCTGTGATCGGTAGTTTTCCGTAGTTTCTCCTATCAACATCAGGATAATGCGGAACAGTACCCTAACAAACGGATCGCGCGCGATTATTCCTTCCTGTTCCCTGTCCTATCCTCAATCTCCCCCCACACACTTTCACTAACATGCACTACACTACCACACATTCCGGGAAACTGGTCGGGGGCCTCAAACTTGTCCTGACTGGGGCGATGGCCCGGTGGTGGGAGATACCTGGTTGAGGAAAACCCGGCTGGTTGATGGTAGGTCGTCGACGGAGCTCGCTATCCAGTGGGGGAAGATCACCGCCATCTCCAGATGAAAAACATGCATTACACTAACGGGACTAACGACCTCAGTAGTGGACGCGCCCGGAATCACCAATCAATCAACCAATGAAACCGATCCAGGTACCTCCCAATAGTAAGCAGCGCCTCAGACACGAAAGCTTTCGATTGGTTTCTCGACATGTGTGGTAGTGTAGATCATGTGTGTGTGCAAGTAAAGGGAGCGGATAGGACAAGGAAGAGAAAGGAATGATCTCACGCGGCTTGTGGCCCATTTGTTAGGGTACCCCTCCGAAATTCGCCTGGAGTCGATAGGTGTCGTGACTGCCCGCGCGTATTTGAAAGAGCCGCTGCCTAGCGACGTCAGCGGGGCGTTACCGTCCCTGGCGGGAGAGGAAGGCGACCGTTGTGGGCCGGCCTGGGCTGTCCGCGCGCGGCCGTCACGTCCGAGCAAGCGGGTAGGGACTCACCACCGCCCCTACTCCGCAGCTAGTCGGCGGGTTGCTAGCCCTAGCGGGCTAGAAGAGGGCTCCGACCCGACGCCAGGACAGACAGGGAGCGGCGGTGTTAGCGACTGGGTTCTGGCGAGTGACTTGTGATGTAGAGAGTGGTGATCTCTAGTGGATATTTGACGACTCGGCTGCTTTTGGGACTTCTTCTGGACAACGATAACACGGCTTCGCTTTTGGAACACTCTACTGGTGATACGGAACTTCCGCAATTGTACCTGGTCTTCAATAAATATAGTTTTATCAATTCTTGCCTTTTGATTGGATATTACAATAGGAAAACCACGGAAAACTACCGATCAGAGCACTAAGCCGTTAGAATTCCCTTCTAGACAGCGGCTAAATTTGAACTAGCCCTCTAGATATTGTCAAAACAACCGCCGGGGCAAGAACCCGAGGACCTGCCAATCAAAGGCACTGCACGGACATCAATTGATGACCTGTTCCACCTAAATCTATAATTTCGAAGCCCTATTGAATTGATTTTGTGGTTCATTTTATCATGGTTCTCCAATATCAGAGGTCCTGAAATGCTTACATTACATTTCTTAGTGTTATTGTTTAGTGTTGTTTTTACTTCCCATCATTTTTATTTATTTCTATTTGGGTATGATAGAATATCCTAAGGAATTTCTTATCAATGTTATTCCTGTGGCCAGGATTCTAGATTTCTAGGTTCGTCTCTTCCACGTTGGTTAATTTTTGCTTCTTCTCTGGTTTATTCTGAAGTAGAAATACAGATATTTCTTTCCTCCTTTCTTATTTTATTTTTTAAATGTCTGTGAAGTGCCCCAAAATTGTACATGCACATGCGGGTATACATGCACGTATGAATTATTACAGCTCTTGTCTTTGTACTACCAACATTTCTACCACCAGAAAATGATGGTTGAGGGCCATCAGCACATTCTCAGAATGTAGACATTAAGTGGCTTAGGCGAAGTGAAACAGGAACCTATCACAAACCACTTTGCGTCTTTACAAAATTCGAGTCGCTGTATGCATTTTTGTACCCCTTTGAAATGACAATAATCAATTAAAATATTCTTACTATACACACGGAAAGCCACGCATTCAGCTAAAATAATACTTTCAGGTCATATCAGATTGAGACATTCATTTTTGGGTCGTCTTAAAACCACTCCGCACGAGAATTCCTCCATTAAATAAAGACATTTGTTGAGAAATCTTTTTGAGACGTTGGAGCCCGTGAAAATTGTTTTCAAGGTTTTTTTATATTGTCGATCTATGGAATTTGTTGACTTTGGTGAAAAACCTTTCCCAACTACTTTGATGTGCGTTGTTTCTGTGAGATCAAAAATAATGTTACAAGCATGAAGATATCTTGATAGTAATAAAGGAATGCTTACAACAATCACATTGTTCAAAGAGATTTAGAAGGATTACTTAAAAATCTTAGCTTTGTTGTGCATACTTATACACACACAAATCGTTAAAATATTTTATTTTGAGTGAAAAATTATTATCAACATGTTGACATACAAACGCAATTGAATCATTCATATTATAATCTAAAAAAGTTTCTTCAGATGCTTGTGAACACATTTTTCGAAATATCTCAAAGAAAGTGGTATTACGTCGTCAAACATTTTGATTTTCGAATTCGTTTTACCAATGCAATTAAAATAAAAACGTTATTTGCTAATAAATAGATTAGTTAGTTGAGTATTTTATTTAAATGCTACATAAAACAAAAATTATTCATGTTTTTGACAATTACGTTTCATGAATTTAGAATTCATAATACAGGTCAACAATAAAAATCATTAGAAATAAAACTATGTGATTTACTAAGTATCCGGACCTTATCCAAATATGTACTACTTAGAATTTCACCAGCAGGTATTATTATTATTGTGATAAGATTGGTTTAATACAGAAAATGTGTGAATTATCCTTTAAAATAAGAACTTACCTGTTGAACAATGAAAAATCACCAAAAAAAAAACAAAATATGTGAAATTTACGCAGTGTCACGTCCTGATTCCAAATCTGTGCTTAGATTTGTTCTAACACGAATAGTTTCTGGTAAAGGGCGACATTTATATGGTGACTGTGCAAATCTCCAACGGCAAAACCGTTCCTTCAGGAATTGATTGATTGATTGATTTTTTCGTGTTTCCGGGCGCGTCAACGGCTTCGGTCATTAGTCCCGTTAGTGTAGTGTATGTTTTTTCTCGAGAGATGGCGGTGATCTTCCCCCGCTGGATGCCGAGATCCGGCGCCGACCTACCGTCGGCTAGTGGGGTTTCCCCCTAACCAGGACTCTCCCACCAGCGGGGCACCGCCCCAGCCGGGACAAGCTCTAAGCTCCCGACCGGTCTCCCGGAATATGTGGTAGTGTAGTGCATGTTAGTGTAAGTGTGTGTGTAAGGGGAGAGGATAGGACAAGGAAGAGGAAGGACAGATCGCGCGCGGTCCGTGGCCCGTTTGGTAGGGTACTGCTCCGGCATTCGCCTGGTGTTGATCGGAGAAACCACGGAAAACTACCGATGAGAGCAGCCGGCCGCTAGAATTCTCCTCCAGACAGCGATTGAATTCGACCTAGCTGAAAAGCTAGTGTAGAAAATCTTGCCGCCGTGGGGTGTGTAACCTAGGACCTCCCGGTTAGAGGCGCTGCAGTGACATCAGTTGATGCACTGAGCTACCGCTACCGGTCCTTCAGGAATTGCTGTTGCTGGGTTTGAAATGAGCTCTTCTTTTCACCTGCATTTTTCAAAACAGATAAAGAATGGAGAGAATCAGAATTTGTTATGAGCTTGACATAAACAGTGTTCTCAATGTTTATCTCATTGACCCCAATATATTTCTCGCTCCTGTTCAGAGAAAAATTTAGTTAATTATTTGGGGAAATCAACGGGCAATGCAAGGTGTGGAGATTTCTAGTCATTCTGAGAAAATGTTCAAAAATCGAAGCTGCAAAATGAACAAAGGAATCGTCCCAAATCTGAGGGATTTTAAAAGATGATGCGTTCACACAAACGCCGACTGTTGAAGAACAAGACACCTGAACTAGTTTTCAGTAGGTTTGTGAACATTTACTAGAAGTAAATAAATCTTCAGACTTTGATAGTTAAATCAAGAGACTTTTGTGAACATTTCAAAAATTTAGCTGTATAATGTCACTTCTATGTATTACCTACTCTCTTTTAGATTTATTCTCTGAACCTCGGTGACGTGAGTGATGAAAAAGAATGAGCGTTTCTACCAAGATTTTAGAACAAAGGAGCAAAGGTACCTAGGTTTCTGGAATGACTCGCTGATGGCAGATTTCTGCTGGATGTTATAGAGAGAAAATCCTGAAGCAGTTCACCAGAGACGTAGGAGTTCATCACATTTGTGAGTAAGCTTTACTAAGAGCATTTAAAGGGAAATAACATATGGCCTATTTTTAGTGTAATAAATGGATTTGCTATTGTAGAAAATTGGAAGAAAATGGCGCAAATTTGGAATTCAAAACTGTAATCTGTGTTAGAAACTGGTTTTGAAAAATATGCACATGTTTCTGATGATTAAAACAAGTTTTATTTTGTAGACCTGTGTAATTATATTACGTTACAATTTAATTAAATAAAGGAGCTTGAATAATTATTTACTCCACAAACGTAATAGCTCTCATTTGATTTTAATCCACTCTTTTTAGGAACAAAAGGGTTGCCAATATTTGAAAAATAGTACTAGAAAACGAGAGGCTCTACCAGATGCTCAAGAGCAAAGCGTGCAGGTCGCACCACCATTCTTTGTGCAAGGGATGATCGCCTGGCAAAAACTGATGGAAACGCGAGGAAAAAGGGATGTGTAAATTATGGACAGGGCGAGCGAGAGAGCGAGGAAAAGAACGAGAGAGGGAGAGCGATTGATTGATTGTTAGTAATTTCGGGCGTGTCAACTACTGAGATTAGTCCCGTAGGGGTAGTGCATGTTTTTCATCGGGAGGTGGCGGTTATCCTCCCCCACTGGATGGCGACATCCGGCGCCGATCTACAGTCGACTAGCAGGGTTTTCCCCAACCAGGCATCTCTCACCAGCGAGGTATCACTCTACCCGGGACCAGTTGTGAGTCCCCGATGACCTGTCTCCTGGAATGTGTGGTAGTGTAGTGCACGTCAGTGTACGTGTGAGGGGGAGAGTGAGTATAGGACAAGGGAGATGAAGAAAAGATCGCGCGCGGTCCGTGGCCCGTTTGTTAGGGTACATCTCCGGCATTCGCCTGGTGTTGATCAAAGAAACCACAGAAAACTACCGATCAGAGCAGCCGGTCACTAGAATTCTCCTCCGGACAGCGATGGAATTCGACCTAGCTGACTAGTTAGTGTCAAAAATCCTGCCGCCGTCAGGACTCGAACCTAGGACATCCCGGTCAGAGGTGCTGCAGTGACATCAGTTGATGTACTGAAGCACCGCGAGAGAGAGAGAGAGGGGGAGAGAGAGAGAGAGAGAGAGAGAGAGAGACAGACCGACAGAGAGACAAAGAGAGACAGAAAGAGAGAGACAGAAAGAGGGAGACAGAAAGAGACAGAGAGAGACAGAGAGAGACAGAAAGACAGACAGAGAGAGGCAGAGAGAGAGAGAGACAGAGAAAGAGAGAGAGAGAAAGAATGGGAGGAGCGGAAGTTCATTGAAAAAATCGTCTATACTGAGGGCGACCCGAAGGTCACCGCGCATTCTTTGCGAGGGATGCTCCGCATTCCGAGTACGGAAAACGTCATCCTTTTATCGTCCTTCGCTCCGCGCTCCGATTGGCTCCTTCGGCATAACAGACGGCGCTCTTTTGTCTGCCGGTACTCCGTCTCTCTTTTAGTCAATCGTTACCTCGCTTCCTATCGCACCGTACGCCGTTTTATAGTCGTTTTATTTTATTTTTCAACGAAACCCCGCTACTATCGATATAAATGCTTTTGGTTCTTGAAACGCGATCTTCAATCACGAGTTATCGTACTCAACTGTTGTGAACAGAGGTGGGGGAAGCAGGGAGAGGATCGATGCTTGCGCAATTTCGTAGAGGGCGCAAGTCGACGTGAGCGGTCAATGGCCCTAAGTAGCTTTTGCACTCCGAGGATCTGCTGGAATACAAACAATTGTTTCTTTTCGTTTTTCTGCATCTTTTAAAATGACTTGAGGAGAATCAGGAGGGGTAAGCTATAAACATTTAAGATGTAATACGTAACTAAAAACTGAAAGTCACAACACTGAATGTAAGGAATTGTGGTTTAGACTGATGTTCATAAACCGATAATCGATGTTTATTTTTATTTATTAACATTGTCAAGTGAAGAATTATCAGACACACACACTTGAGATAGTTTTAAGGAACATATTTTTTTCGCATGGTAGAAAAGATGATTGAGCACCTAGAGTGAATTATTGCAAAACATTCAAGTTTCTTCTAACGAAATCCAATTTCAATAAAGCAGGTTATATTCTCGACATTACTCAGGATTGCTCTAAATTAGAATGTTTGTATTCTAGATCTAGCATTGTACAAAGTTTTCTTAAAATTGTTTTTCGCAAATCAGAAATACCATCAGCCTGCGTGCAGTATGCAGTGTCTCGTAAATTGGAAACCGTCACTAAGCAATGAAATCCCATTTAAAGAAGGCAATCCGCAACGGGATTCGCAAACACTGCCATTTCTGTGAGACTGAGCGGTGCGGCCTGCCGTTCCCAGTCAGCGGAGGAAGCGGCCGGAAAATGATGAGTGGCGTGCCAGAACCCAGCGCGCGCCCTTTGAGCGACACTCGGCGGAGCGTAGAGCGCGCATCCGCCCCGCCCCTCTCCGCCTCGCTCCCCTCGCCCAGCCCAGCACCGTCCCTCCCCTTCCATGCTCGCCCCATCCCCTGCCCCACAAGGCCCTCCCCGCTGCCCAGCCCCCCCACTCCTCCTCTTCCCCGCCCGACCCCGCCCAGCCCCCCGGCCCCGCCCGGCCCCGCCCGACCCCGCCCG
>BLKR01013323.1:0-12197 GCA_011170035.1 Teleogryllus occipitalis | reverse complement strand
TTTATTTATTTATTTATTTATTTATTTATTTATTTATTTATTTATTTATTTATTTATTTATTTATTTATTTATTTATTTATTTATTTATTTATTTATTTATTTATTTATTTATTTATTTATTTATTTATTTATTTATTTTACGCCAAAAACAGTTCAAACTGCGTATGACGTGCTGTGGGAAAAAGTGAATTGTGTGCACATTTTCAAAATTCTGTGATCCCTACACTAAGTCATATACTACTTAAATTTTAAAAAAAACCTCCCATGTAATAAAATCTATTTTCAAGGATAACTAAGCAATACATTTTGGATCTTATCCATGTTGTCCTTCGGAATAATACTTCCTGCCGCGACAACATGGAAACCATAATTTGAATAATTGTATTTTCCACTGAATTCTAGAAGACGTGCACAGAAAATGAAGTTACATTATGTCCAGAAGCAAAACAAGGGGCCATCTCAGCATTTGCTCAATGGATCAGGGAAACTGGACGAAAAACCTGATCGAGATGGGAGAACCTGATCGAGATCGAATGAGATTTCCGAGTGACTTCGCTGATTTGTCCAATTTCGGTGGTAAATCGGCCGTGTGAAAACCCGTAAATAAAACAATGTACTGACCACGTAGTATACATTCAATCGAAATCTACACAACTGAGGGCTAAGTTTTGAATACATATTTTGTTTGGGAGGATTGAAAGGTGATGGAAAACAGTGTTTATTATGAAACGCACTGGCAGCATACATCCAGGAGTTAACTGAAAAATTATAGTGAAGCAGTTTTTCCATGCAATAAATAGACCTTTGTTTTATACACGTAGGTTTAAAAATAATTGCATGATATAGCGTGGTGTCAGATGATATTGTAGTTTGCTGTGAGCAATACTTTGTCCGGAACTTTTGTGTGTTCTCTCCCTCATTGCCGCGTACGCATGTGTGTGCCCACGCGTATTCGCCCACTATCTACGCGTGTGCCGCGTTTGTTACGGGGAGTTTTGTAGTAGTTTGCTTCTGAAATTGCCCTGCTCTAATGAATAGCTGGCATTTATATACTTTTAATATTGTGTTTCTGACC
Source organism: Teleogryllus occipitalis (assembly GCA_011170035.1). NCBI lineage: Eukaryota > Metazoa > Arthropoda > Insecta > Orthoptera > Gryllidae > Teleogryllus > Teleogryllus occipitalis. The sequence continues at coordinate 11,121 of BLKR01013323.1, read as the reverse complement.
TTTTCTAGCTGCTGTATTTCATCACAATGACAATACGACGCGTGGATACTAATAATACTGCGAATACAAATCTACTGCGGAATTTTTTTCGCATTGTTGTAAACGGTCTCAGGATTTATTATTTCTATATTGGTTTAAAATCACGTAAAATTCGTTATATTTCCTATAACGTAGGAATTTATTATTAAAAAGAAGTATGCACAGAAATATGCATTGTGTGTGTGTGTGTGTGTGTGTGAAAAGGGAAAAAAGTTTCGAAAAAGTGTATTAAATCAAATTTTGTTTAAACTTCATGCTGTTTAAAAAATGTAATGTGAATAATTATAACTTCCGAATGAAGTTCTATCAGAACCAAACTTACATTACATACTGAGATTAACAGAAGTTGTCCTTTAGGTTTTTTGTTTAATCGAGAATACATAATTCATCCCTATGACATTTCACATGCGAGATCAAACAGTATTATCGAGAGCTTTTTAGAGAACGTTTACATATCGATACCTCCTAATCTGTATATATAATTCCGATACTTGGATGAACTTGTGAGAGAACCAATGCTGGTCTAAGGTTACGACATATCTCATTAGATTTGTTTTTTATTAAAAATCTTCGGGGAAAAATATACTCTTAGACACAAAAAAGACTTGCACCCAGAAGGAAGCGACCGAATTGTTTCAAAGTTGCAGGGTCGGTTCCACATCGGAAGACAACCTGCGGATTCCGTTTACATGCCTGATCGCGCTCCGTGCGCTCGCAGAGCTCGCACGCGCTCTCATCCGCCCAGCTATACAAGGGCGTTTGTTGGCGCCGAACAGTCACTGTTGCCCTTGGATCTGCTCTGGTAGCATCGTGAGGTGTTCAATATGCCGTGGAGGCAGATGCGGAAACAATACCAGCAGCTGGATGCATTCGACAGAGGCGGCATCGTGGGACTCCATCAAGCCGGTTGGTCATTTCGACGCATTGCGGAGCATTTCCATCGTTCATATGTGACTATTGCACGATGTTGGCGACACTGGCTACAAGAATCGTACCGGGATCCGTAACTCAGTGCATCAACTGACATCACTGCAGCGCCTCTGACCGGGAGGTCCTAGGTTCGAGTACTGACGGCGGCAGGATATTAGACACTAGCTTTTCAGCTAGGCCGAATTCACTCGCTATCTGGAGGAGAATTCTAGTGGCCGGCTGCTCTGATCGGTAGTTTTCCGTGGTTTCTCCGATCAACACCAGGCGAATGCCGGAGCAGTACCCTAACTAACGGGCCACGGACCGCGCGCGATCTTTCCTTCCTCTTCTTTGTCTTATCCTCTGCCCTTACATACACACACTTACACTAACATGCACTACAATACCACATATCCCGGGAGACCGGTCGGCAGCTTAGAGCTTGTCCCGGCTGGGGCGGTGCCCCGCTGGTGGGAGTCCTGGTTACGGTAAAACCCCGCTAGCCGACGGTAGGTTGGTGCAGGATCTCCCCATCCAGCGGGGGAAGATCAACGCCATCTCCCGAGGTAAAATATGAACTATACTTACGGGACTAATAACTTAAGCTGTTGACGCACCCGGAATCACTAACAAATCAAACAACAAGAACGCACGCGCCATCCTCGTGAAGGGTCCAGAAGGCTCCGGAGACTACACCAAGGGAGGACAGGAGGATTGTCCGACGGGCTGTGGCAGAGCCATCGTCGCGCACCTACAGCAGAACGTACAACTCGCAATGAGACATCCTGTGTCCCGCCGCACCATTGCCAGACGTCTCCATGATGTGGGATCACGCTCATGCCGACCGTACAGACGACTCTCCTTAAAGGTTCGCCAACGGCAGCAAAGGTTGGCATGGTGTCGCATCCGGGTGGCGTGAACGGACGCAGACTTGCACGCAGATAGACGTGGATGAATGACGCTTCTATCTGGGCGGCGATAACAAGAGAATCCGTGTGTGGAGGATCCCTGGGGAACGTGAAATCCCACGGTTTATTAACGAATACCAAAGTCCTCGAAAGTGTGAGGTGCAAAGTCGAATACCTCGTAGTGTGCAACCGGTAGCGGTAGCTCAGTGCATCAACTGATGTCACTGCAGCGCCTCTAACCGGGAGGTCCTAGGTTCGAGTCCTGAGGGCGGCAGAATTTTCGACACTAGCTTTTCAGCTAGGTCGAATTCAGTCGCTGTCTGGAGGAGAATTCTAGCGGCCGGCTGCTCTGATCGGTAGTTTTCCGTGGTTTCTCCGATCAACACCAGGCGAATGCCGGAGCAGTACCCTACCAAACGGGCCACGGACCGCGCGCGATCAGTCCTTCCTCTTCCTTGTCCTATCTTCTCCCCTTACACACACACTAACATGCACTACACTACCACATATTTCCGGAGACCGGTCGGGAACTTAGAGCTTGTGCTAGGGCGGTGCCCCGCTGGTGGGAGAGTCCTGGTTAGGGGGAAACCCCACTAGCCGACGGTAGGTCGGTGCCGGATCTCGCCATCCAGCGGGGGAAGATCACCGCCATCTCCCGAGAAAAAACATGCACTACACTAACGGGACTAATGACCGAAATAGTTGACGCGCTCGGAAACACGAAAAAAACAATCAATCAATCAATCGTAGTGTCCGGATCAATCGGAGAAACCACGGAAAACTACCGATCAGTGTGAGGTGCGATCGCGTACCATGCCAAGACACTTCTGGTATTTACTGAAGGCACCTAAATAGCACGCCGCTTATGCAGAGGAGATGCTGCAGCCAGTTGCTCTACCGTTCTTTGACTCGCTCCCTTGCGACAATATTCCAGCAGGATCGCGCCCGGCACGCGTCGCTTGAATGCCACTCCCACCATTTCATGGCCCGTAGCATCATCAGATCTCTCCTCTTTCCAGCGCGTGTGGGATGCAATGGGACGCTCCCTACATAACGCTTCTCGCCCACGCAATATTCGGGAACAGTGTGCGTCCATTGAAGAGGCCAGGGGCGGGATATCCCAGGATGTTATACATCTCTACGAATCGCTGCCGCGACGCCTGGCTGTGTGTGAAATAGAGGAGTTTGCATTTTTAATGCATTGTGCAAAAAATAATGGGCTGTTAGCTGAAAGTGTAATTATTTCACATCCTCGATACCTTCTTCCTCCATCTCACATTGCACTTTATTCGCACACGTCCTTCTGGGTGCTACTCTTTTTTGTCGAAAAGTGTAATACAATATAGGATTTTGATTTTTATGGCCAGAAATGTGATCGAGTTTTTCGGCATGTTTCCTTTCGTGTCGATTAATAACGCTGCTTATCTTTAGTTCTTTATTTACTGTATAAATACTGAGATACTAAGTGCAGTGCAGTGACATAGCGCATCTCAGAGCAACGTTCACAAAAATGGTTGTTGTAGTAAGAAAACTCTCTCGCCCCAGCTCAGCATTTGCGTGAAGCATCTGCGTATTTTCCTTGATGAAATGTCAATGATCTCAGCACAAAATTGCTTGCGCAGACGTAGTTTTCCCACTCTCATAAGGCAAGATGAGCTGCAATTGTTTGAAGATGAAAATGACGCTAAATTGTTCCGTTGATTACTTCGTGTTTTCGGTCACGTCAATTGCTATGCTCATTAGTCACGTAAGTATAGGGCATTGTTTTATCCCGGGAGGTGGCGGTGGTCTTCTCGCGTTGGATGGCGAGATACGTTTCCCTTACGTTGCTAGGCTGGATTTTCCCCCACCAGGTATATCCCACCATCGGGGCACCGAGCCAGCCAGGAGAAACTCTAAGCTCCCGAAGAGTCTAAGTTGTAGTGCACGCAAATAAAAGTGGGTCTAATAAGGGATTATGATTGAACATGGAAGAAGAAGGAAAACTACGAACCGCCCGCGCGATTCGTGGCCCATTTTTGAGGGTACTGCTCCACCGTTCGCCTGCTATAGATCGGTGAAGATAATGACATTTTGTGTGTCATATGAGTGTCGTCTAGTTTTTCTGCACTTTTTTGCTGGCGCAGACCATTATTTGAAATCAAACTAGAATAGAGGAACGTGTTAGAAATTTTAAGTTCAATTTTAGACATTTAAGAAGCATGTAAATTATTTCTGCATTTTTACAAAATTAATCGGAATTTATTGGGAGTAAAATGTGATCTTGCAATAACATTGCATGCTGGTATGAGCTCCCCACATACCACCCACATGTTACCTTGGACAAAAAAAATTGCATTATAATTGAATTTTGCATGATAGACGTTCGAGAATTCGAAGAAAATATTGTCGAGTTACGACTGTACATTACGAGCTTAAAGTCATAAACATTATTGCCGAATCTTATCGATGAACGATTTCTTCTACTTCTTGTTGTCGTTATTATTACCCATTATTATCATATATTATTACATTTATTACTTGCATTATATTTATTTAATCATTATTCATATTACAAACCTTATTTCAATGGCGTTAGAGCGTAATATTTCAATGCTTCTCTGTGTCTGTCAATGAAACAATCTGACACAGCTCGTTTCACACGTACGGTTTGAAGTCTACGAAATAACTATCCGTAGAAATGAGCTTCCTCGCTTACGATACCCTCATCGCCCCAGATATCTAAGAACGATAAACCTTAGTAGTTTTCTAACAGTCCGCGATTCCATTGTTTATTCCGACTGAAAGTATCATTTTCTGGACAATTTTGTTCAAGTCTTTATTAAATTCCTTGTGTAAGTTTTGAAAGAAGTAGCGCATTTCTCGCAGCAGGAGCGACGAAATTAAGCAAATGGCATTGTGTGCCGCCCCCGCCGTCACTGTCTCAGAAACAAATGTGCGTAGATTTCAAATCAGGATTTTTTCGCAAGTATTTTTAAGAGAACGGCGCGTCGTTCTCCCAGTGAACCGCCCGCGGCGACCGTTTCGCAACGCTTGAAATTTTGTCTCCCCCCACCGCCACCGTCTCTTTTCAGGCGACTGCGGGGAAGAGGCGCCCTCCGCTTCGCCCGGTGCCCGGCGCTCGCGTTATTTCTGCACGCGTCCTAAGAATGCGGCGTCAAATGAGGTTCCGGAGCCCGCGGGGAGGGGCCCGTGGATTGCGCGGGTTGAAATATCGCGATGTGAAACACGCTTTAAAATACAGATGCAAGTCATAAGTTTCCTCTGCTTCTTCACTTTCTCTTCTCGTCTTTCTTTCTCTTCTTTTTGTTTTTGGTCTCTTGTTGTTGTTGTTGTTGTTGTTGTTGTTGTTGTTGTTGTTGTTGTTGTTGTTGTTGTTTGTCTTCTTGCTTTTCTAATTTCTATGCTTTTCCTTCTAATTTCTATGCCTAAACTTATTTCTCTGTTTCTCGTTCTTCTTTTTATGCTTGTCCTCATTTCTCTACATTCCTTTCTTATTTTTTTTGTGCTCGTCCTTGTTGCTCTGGTTGACCTTTCTTTCTGCTTTTTCTTATATCTCTGCTTTCCCATTTCATTTCTCCCCTTGCCCTTATATTTCTGTCCTTTTTTTGCATGTTTTTCTCTGCTTCCTCTTCCTTCAATACCTGATCTTCTGTTTCTTCTTTCTCTGCCCTCCTTCGTCGTCTTATTCTTCCTATTATTCTTCGGTGTCTGCCTCATCTTTTTCTTGTTTCTGTGTTGAAGCTTCTAAAAAGGCTTTGCAAATTATATTCTTGGAAGATAATGATGAAGTTAGTTTTATTAATTACGTTTAGTGAATAGTATGTAATGTGTCCCGTAATAAAACTTAAAGGTTCTAGAGCTTATGAAGAGGGAGTTGATAACTTTTTGCCAGTGAAAATGTGGTACTAAATCTGCAACGTTTTTTTTTCTTTCTCCTTTTCACTAGTTTGCGTCACCTCATGAAGATCGAGGGATATCGCGTAGTTATAGAACACTACTGCGTGATGGGTTGCCTGACAATCCGGGACAATTTTACGTGTAACTTTGTTATATTAAACTTTTTTTAGTTTATTTTGTAGTCGCATCAACTTCAAGGTCATTAGCGACCGCACCAAGTACAATATCTAATACACAGTTTACATTTAGATCTCTAATACAACATTACATCGTTTTAATACCGTAATTATACATTACTACAACACAACACTGTTCACAATAATTAGCATGTTCTTTGATCTCAAATTTTCGACATAATACCAATAACTTTACAAAATTTAACCACTTCATTTTAATAGTCAGGGGAAAATAACTGTGCGCCAACGTCAAGTGCCCGGAAAAGGTTTTTCCGCTGTAAGGAGAACATGACTCGATGATGTGGTCAAAAGTTAGATTACAGCTACATACATCACAAGTTCGGGGGGGGATACTTTTGTAGTAGGTGAAGATGACTTAATTTCGGGTGTCCCGTCCGGATTCCTGTTATGACCACTTGTTCTCTTCGGCTACGTTTTTTATTGGTTACCAATTTATTATGTTGAATACTTTAATGATAGGTTACTTTCTTATGAAGGTCACTTCTTTAAGGGTTGTCCAGATGGAGAACCATATATTAAACATTCCTCCATATCTTCATGGAAAATGTGGTCATCTTCGACTATCGTATACGACCTAGACGTTTATTCTGAGAGATCCTCTGTAATGAACTTTGCATATCTCATTTTCCATATTACAAAAACACAGTATAGTTTTGTTGTGACAAACAGATATTTTTGAGTAAAATTTATTGCATTAAAATTATTCAGAGAGATATTAAAAATGTATCATTGGCCTTTGTTTGAAGTAAAAGTTTCTAGAAGTAGTAAAAGGTCTTCTTGCAAGTGGCTGCGCTTTTGCTGCAAAATCAACCAGGAAATATTTCAGCGTATTTGTCTCCGGCCCAACACGCGAGGGAAAGATCAGCAAACGAGGAGGTCACGTGTGGGCCTAACGAGCCGGATAAATCTCGCGCAACTTTCCGTTCTTAGGCGGTAAATGCGAATAAATGGGGAAGTACAAAGATTACGGAGCTGCATAATCCGGTGTCGTTGGGGCTTAAAGGGCGTTCACTGACATTGCCTCCCGTCACTTAAACAGAGCGCCCGCCCGCGCCAGGGTTTAGAACCTTTTGGCCTCCTTCTTGCCCGAAGTTTAGCTCGAGACGCTTGATAAATGAATTCACTGTGTCAAAGCATTAACTCGTAAACAATTACGAGAACCTGCAGCGAGCATAGTGGAAAGCTAGAATTAAATGTTAAATAATGACTGACGGCAAGTACGGGAGGGAGACGTACAAGAGGTAAAAGTTTAGAGCACGCGATAATTAAAATTTGGACGTTAACATTTCAAAATTTTGCGTCCTCTTTTCTCCTCCCTGCCACCCTCCCCCCGGCATCTGCAGTTTCCTGCAGCTACACCACAGCGCGGAGAGAATTAATATTGATCTTCACCTAAGTTGGAGATTTAGAACACGGAAATAATAAAGGGAGATTAGTTTTGCAGAACGGAACGGCGTGGCTGGCGGCGTCCGTGGTAGGAGAGGAGGAACCGTCTTCCCATAAACCCCGGCGGGCTCCAAGGAATATGTTATCCGTCGCCGTTTCCCCCGACGGAATTCCATCTCATACTTATCTGAGTACACGCTTCCTAATGTTCAACGGATAAGCGCGTTTGTAATGGGGCGTGTGGGGAGGGGAAGTAGACCGTGGGGAGGTGGCAGGGGGAGGGGAGCGAGGCGGAGAGTGGAGTCGCTTCGGGCGCGTTGGGAAGGGAGAGGGGAGAGGGAGCGACTACGCGAGGGAGAAGGAATGAGATGGCATTTTAGGCGTGGAGATAAAGGGGAAGCCAAGGTGACAGGACGAGTGAGAACGAGAAGAGAGCGAAAGGGATGGAAAGTCTAATCAGCGGGTGAGGATGAATATCCGAGATAAATATCAGGGCCGTCAGAGTTGGCCGTGTGGCAGTAACGGGTTGGTAAGAACAGAAACACAATGGAATTAATATTAAGTTTTTTCTTATAATTGTCAAAAACTCGGGTCTCCTATTTCAGTATTTTTTGAATTCTTGATAAATTATTGGTGGTAAATTAAAGGTTAAACATGAAATAGTAAATTTTGAATTGTCATCGTTCGCAATAGTATATTGATAAATAAAATAATTCCACTATTGACTTACAAAGCATTTATAAAATATGTAACTAGTAATAATTGTTACGACGTAAACCAAAATCAGTGCCTATTTTCTTACGACAAAAACCAGTAATGAGCGCAGCATATAGCCTAAAAGCGAATAAAGTACTTGCGATTCGTATATAAAAAATATATATTACTGAAGCCCTGCATTTGTGACGTGAACAACCTGATATCAATTTAAAAATCACTGACGTTCCATTGAGCATTGATGAAATGCTGCTGAAACTGGGACGTCTAGTTGAAGGTAAAGCTAGGAGAATGCCCGAAACAGGTCGGAGGTGTGTACGACAAAATAAAAACGTAAAATTTCTAAGAGTGAAATCGGCATGTAATGGAGCTGGAGGAACCGAAACTGAAGGGGTCTAGTACATAGGATTTGGAAAATGATTCAACGAGTCTTACCGGTGCGTTAGTTGGAGAAGAGTAGAATCTCCGGATACAACAGCTGCCTCCAGAATAAGAGACAAATTGATTGCGCCAGCTGGAAGAATAGGCAGGCTCCTTGTTTGGCGTTACAAGAGGTGCGTTAGTAGGGTGTTTGAGAGGACTGGGAGAGCCATTGAAGAGGTGTTGGCGGGACATAGTGGAGACGTTGGAGTTTGGCAGCGTTGCCGCCGAAGCGTTGGCAGAGCGTTGGCGAAGGCGTCGGCGGAGCGTTGCTGAAGCGCGGCTGGTCCAGGAACGAGAACTTTCGAACAGTGGCGCGCGGGGGCGGCAAAGAATCTGTCGTAAATCTCCTAAGCTCTGCAGTCTCGGTGTTCCCTCAGCCAGAAATTTCAATTAGCTCTTGAGGACCTCACTGGAGACGGCGTGGGCGCGTCGTACTGCCTTCGCTTGTCTCCTTTGCGTCTCTCTCCATCTCCAATTCCTGCTCGCGCGTCCCACATATTCATCTTCTAGCCCTCTTCACCCATCCCTCATCTTCTCGTTACCCTCCCTCAACTCTCTTTCCAGTAATTTTGATCTAATTATTCGCTTATTTTTCGTATACCTTCACTCTTTCCTTTTATTCCCGTTTTACTCAACTTTGCATGCATGCCATTCAAACTACTCCTTATAATATAGTTCTTCCATTCCTTATCAGTGCATACCTTTGGACATTCCATTTCATTGTATTCCTACTCCTCTATTTTCTTATCATTTTTTCAAATTGTTTATATCGACATTTATGTGCATGTTAAAGTAACATAACAAAATAAAACATTTGACATAATATTTTAAATGTAGGTCACCGCTGTTTCAGGACCAGCATGTGCCTTTAAAGATGCAGTTGACATAACTGTTTTTGGTTAATTATTTTTCGTTTGAAAAAGGGGAGAAATATGTGGGTTTTAGGAAAGTATTAATGTAACGGAGCTGCTTCACGTAGGAGTTTCTTTTTGACATGTGGATTTATGGGTTGTGTTCCTGTATTTTTACATATAGTTGTAAATCCAATTAAATTGTACTTAAGACAGTGATATTCATTCACATCTACATTGCTAGGCATGAGACGACCAGTAGGGTTGCCGAGTAGTGTTTGAAAAACTATTTCTTGCATAACTACGTTCCAAACAATCTGGTCGTTGAATGTGGAGGAATTCGCCTTGAAGATTGTCAGTCATACGACAACTCGTAAGTCATTGTCTTTTACCCTACCTGGCAATGTCAGAGCGCCGGTGGTATCTGGAGTTCCAAGACGGTCACCCGTCCAGAGACCCGAGATGTCTCGAGCTGCTTAACATCCGTGACTTCACGGAGCTTGGTTGAGAAGTGCGGCTATTGGCGCGGACATTTGAGAGAGACCCACTGCTAAGCAAGGAGGCTTCAAACGAGCCCACTCACAATTTCATTTGAGGGAAATGGTGCAGACCAGAGAATTCACCCATTATTTTCGTGAAGAAATTACCTTGCATAAAAATCTCATGTTGATTGCAGACATTGTAAATGTGCACTTATGACATGGATTTCTCTTTTATCCGATTTTCAACTAGTCATTTATCAGGGAAATTTTAATATGAAACTTTGGGAACTGAGGGTTTTGTACTGCAATCTGCGTTGGAGAGGTGTTTCACTTGCGCGTTGCGTACATTTGCCCGAAAAGAACTAATCTTACACTAGAATATTCACTTGATTTTATTGTATTAATATCTGTATATATTATGGAGAATATCTGAGATGGCGATAGTAATATAATCCTTAAATTACAGCCACTAATACTGAAAAAGAAAATTAGTTACACAATTACCTTACTCTTTTCAAGGAAAAAGAATTCAAACTAGTGGTGCTATAACAGCACATACTTTTTCGCTTTATTTTCACGCAAAATTACGCCAAAAGTGTAATAATTTTTGAAAAGTTGTACATGACCTCATTTCAAAATCTATCTATCTTTAAAGAACTGAGTTCATTAAGGAGAAAAATCTCGTATCTTCATAATTGTAGAAAGTTGCCAAAAAAAATTAAATTTTGGTAATTTTCGAAAAATCAGTTTTCAACGAACAAGAGATCTGCACCATTCTTTGAAACGTCACACTATCCAACAGCGAAATTTAATAAAAAATGATAAACCATATTTTTTGAAAAAATTGAGTGTTCCATGGGCGTCATGTAAAGTATCCCCGAAAATTAAAATATCTGTTTCAAATTCAAGGGGCTGAAACATCAGCCAAATCAATTTGGGAATATCAATTTTGAAGAAAACCGGCTGAACTGCTTATCCATTAGCATTGTTTACAGGCGGACAGACACGAATGGACAGACGTTTTGCCATCATTCGATTTTTTGGTATCAAGTACCCACAAAACATGGATTCTGAGTACACCACGTGTTAGAGATTTTTCTTAGTTAGCAACTGGATTTATCCACTTTTTCGTTATCAGGGCCCTGTAATAAAAGTTTTTTCTGCCGATTCGCCGTTTTTCGCTCAGCATTACATAATCTTCTCTCTATTCCGCAGCGAGAAAGTAGAAATGGACAAATTTTAATTTTGGAGCAGTTAGAACTATACTAGATCCCTTTAGCTAGTGTTACATTTTAAAGAAATGAACACTAAA
>BLKR01013322.1:0-12211 GCA_011170035.1 Teleogryllus occipitalis | reverse complement strand
GGGTGGGCGGGCGGGCGGGCGGGCGGGCGGGCGGGCGGGCGGGCGGGCGGGCGGGCGGGCGGGCGGGCGGGCGGGCGGGCGGGCGGGCGGGCGGGCCCTCCAAACTGCCGCGTCGCCCCAGGGGTCCACGCGTCCGGCGAACGCCCACCCCGAGGGCGCAAAGGGGGCGGGGCCGCCAGCCTCAGTGTTTGCTCGGCGGCAGCAGCACCGTCCATCCGATACTTCGCTAGCTGACTGCCAGGCAGAAGCAGAGACTCCGCTTAATAACCCTCTGGTCCAGCGGGCGGCGTCCGCCCTCCGCGGTCAATCCGAAGGTCGCGGTGGTCCGGGAGAAAATTTTAATGGCTCGCAAAGGAATTCATACAATATTCTCTGATAAATGTAATTCTAAGGATTTGTGGCAATCAATAATTCACGAAGGGAATGGATTTTACTTCATTCGAATTTAAAAAGTATAAACACAAAGTTTCGAAAGCTGTTATGCTTCTTCAGCAAGTTACCTATAAATACCGTAAACATTTTCATTTTATATATCTAAACTATAGTTATATATTTACAAGTCTGCATTTTCCGTGTATGCCGAGAAATACTGGAAAAGACGTGAATTGCACTGCAAAATATGTTTAATTTATGGAATTACAAATACTATTTTTAATATGGATAAGTAAATTTATATTACACGAGTACAAAACACAAGGTGTAAGAAGATGTACACCAGACATTGTAAGTAATGGATACGAGGTGGAAAACTGTTTTTAAACTCCTTAGTTATTTTATTCAATTTAATGCCGACGATTATTACTAAAAATAATTATAAAACACCTATCATTGTAATTGTAAATTCACAGAGGGTTTTTAATAAAATGATTATGAAAAATATATTTTTGTTCATGCTGTATTGTTATTTGAAGGAGAACAACATTATACTGCGAATTTGTTCGCTGTGGTAGGTTGCTAAACGTCTTCCTCAGATAAGATGTTTGCAACTCTGTTGCTTTAAAAATTTATTCTCTTTAAGTATATTTTTAAAATTATCTTATTTTTTTCTTTATCTAGATCTCCACCTAACTTTCCAAGATCTTACAGCAATTATGGAAATGTAACGTAATTTTAAGCTCGTTCCATACACTAAGAATTTTGCCTTAATAGTAGTAATTACCGTAACTTTTGTTGGATTTTTTAATAGAAGTTAATAAAAAATAAAATCATATAGAATGCAAATTTAATGTAATATTGCAATGCACAATTATTAATATCAATTTAATATTAAGCTGCCAAGAATGGAAAATAACTGTCAATTTCTGTAGTACTCTCATTTTACAATTACAAAAATTCAAAATATCATAATAAGAATTTAGACATGGTACAAATAAATGCGGCACTAAGGGTGATATTAACGGTCTACCTTTCAAAAGTTATGAGATGAGGTAGTGATTAGTGCACTAGGAGTTTCTGTAATCGTTTCCTAATGAAAGGCAGAATTGACCAGAAAAAATTCAGAATTTATTTTAACAAAACAACCTTAAAAACTGAAGAACAACTATTAAAGAATCCACTGAGAATCCACATTACTATATCCACTGAGAGGCAGCCCATACCATTTATCATCCACAAATTAACAGTCCCTAAATCTCAGCACCCACCATGGTTTCCGCTTCTATGCCATACGTCACACTGTTTACTGAGAGTCATAGCTAGTTATAACTTACAGGAGATCCTCGTGCAAACCGTAGATACATAACAAATTTTCCCAACTTTCGACGTGGCGTGAATACACAGCCTTCGCGGATAAAAAACGGTGAGTAATAGGGCGAGTAAAGTTGTAGGCTCACGAATCACCGCGAGACAAGCACCGGGGTCAGCAAGGTGTTAGAGCGTGTGTGGGTGTGGGGGAGGGGGGAGGGGGAGGGGCGAGGTTGGCGTGCAGAGTCGATAAGCAGGCGCCTGGGGTCACCGTCGCCGGGGGCACCGCGCGCGGGTCGCTGATACACGCCCCCGCCGGGACGCCCGGCCACGCCCCCCTCCGCCCCGCCCACGCCCACGCCATGCTACCTGTGCTGCTCCCCCCCCCCGCACGATGTACGCCCTGTGCGGTTCCGAGTTCCCTGGTATCCCATTGACACAGATTCTGCTGGCGTATCAGTCATCTACATTACAATTACAGCACTATAGGAGATGAACCGAGCATCAAACAAGCACCACGAAACAGGGAGATGTTTGTTATTTATACTTCGAAACGAATGACGCATCTAAGTGATAAATACAGCGTACAATGTTGTTCTGAATTTATATTAACAAAAAGTTCAATATATTACAGACAATCGCATTTAAAATAAAATTATGAAATTTGGTTTATTTCGCCACTAACTCTTGATATTCATCTCATACAACGATTCAGAGATCTGTGGGATTCCATATTCAGGTTTATTTCTTTTGACAAAATACATCAGTATTAAAAATTAATCAATCATTATGAATGATTGTTTCGAATTTAACCTGGAAATATCCGCAATAGATCTGTGAGAACCAAGTCAGTGTAACTTTTTTATTCCTGAATTATTGCGATGAATTAGGCCTGATATTTCATATGTTCCTTCATTGACGTTTTATGAGAAAGCCTGGCCTTCTATTTTTAGTTTTTAGACGAATGATATCCCGTGATTACGCTGAAACTTAACAGCCTGGTGTTGAATCGGAGAAACCACGTAAAACTACCGATTAGAGCAACCAGCCGCAAGAATTCTCCTCTAGACAGCGATTGAATTCGACCTACCTGAAAAGCGTAGAAAGTCCTGCCGCCATTGGGATTCGAATCTAGGACCTTCCAGTTAGAGACACTGCAGTGACATCAGTTGACACACTGAGTCACCACTCCTGGTCTCAGTTATCTAGCTTTTGTTTAATATCCGCCTCCGTTGCGTTCTAACCGAAGACCCCTTGGTTAGACACACTGCCAAGACACTGGCAACGCTAGCTCTGAACTCAACCCATTCCCCTTTCGAATTTGTACTGATTCCGGCGGATTGACACTTGAAAAGTGTCTTTTCTGAGAAATTCCAAGTGTTCCATCTGAAGCTCAAATATGTGATTGAAGAGAATTATTCACCTGGTTTAACTCCTTTTTTTCTAAGTACACACCCTTAAGTCCTTCCTCAGAAAAGGAGAACTCAAAACCAGACAGTGAAGGTGGAAATAAATGAGAAAAAACACAAAGAAAGGAACAAGTTAATCGTTCAAATGTATGTGTTGTTTCTATATTCATGTACTACCTACAAAATTAAAATCAGTTTCTCAATAAAATAGTTTTCAAAAGAATCACCTTCGTCCTATTTCTTCCTCATCGTCAAACATCGATTAGACATGGAATGATGGAGATGGGTTTCAAACGGGACTAAAAATCTACAATTCCAAACAACATTGATAAATAAAGAAACTACTCAATATTTAAGTTGATAATGATGAACATTTGATGTGAATATTAAATGAAATACGAGTCGCGTTTTCACTAACAAGATATCAAAAATGAAAAAACCATTCGGTATAATTTTTATACATTGTGAAAGACGAATCAATACTTTTTGTGCAACAATCCCTGGCCAAATATTGATTTTTATTATTTAAAAAATGCAAAATACAAAAAATTAATTAAGTCATAAATATACACAATAGTAAATAGACCAATTAACAATAACAAATGAATATTTTTATTCGCTATTTTATTTAATCACCACTGTTTTCTTTATTCCCACTTTCATTTTTCGTGTCAAGATCGGAATGACCATTAGTACCAGTATTTTATCATTTATCACATCGGAGTACTTATAGGACATAATTTGGGTATTTAATATTTACAACCATTTATTAAACCGTCTCGCCCTGTCGGCCGGTCTCTTCACGCTCCGTTCGTCCTGCTCACCCTATCCCGGCCCTTCATTTCTACCCCGCTCAGCCTGCCCTTCCTCGCATGCCAAAAGGTATTACAAAGCAACAACAAGAGGGAACTCAACTAATCACATGGGGAAACATAACACCTGAATTACCGTATTTGTGTTGGCAGCTGTCGTAATTTTTTCAGGTATTCACAGCATTCCATTCCCTCGCGTTCATCCCCGGCTGGCGCCGTGCGCAGGGGGGACGGCGAGGGAGGGGGAGGGGCGGGGCCGCAAGATGCGGTCGGGGCGCGCGTGGGTGGATGAAGCGCATGACGTGCGGGGTGAGGCGGGGGCGTGGCTGGGGCAGGAGCTCCATCAGAGGGTCAGTCACCCGGCTAAGCGCCCATCGCCCGGGCGGCCGACGCCGACGTGGGGCATTAGGGCGCGGCGCCGGGCCCTGGACCTCGCACCGCCCGCGCCCCAGCCACCGCCCCACACCGCCCGGCCACGCCATGCCCCGCCCCGTTCCGCCCCGCCCCGTTCCGCCCCGCCCCGTTCCGCCCCGCTCCGTTCCGCCCCGCCCCGTTCCCCCCGCCCCTTTCTGCCTCACCCAACCCCGTCCCGCCCTCCCCATCCCGTCTCGCCCCGCCTCGCTCCTTTCAGCCTCACCCCGCCCCGTTCAGCCTCACTCCGCCTCGTCCCGTTCAGCCTCACCGCGCCCCGTTCAGCCTCACCCCGTCCCGTTCAGCCTCACCTCGCCCCATTCAACCTCACCCTGCCCCGCCCCGTTCAGCCTCACCGCGTCCCGCCCCGTTCAGCCTCACCGCGTCCCGCCCCGTTCAGCCTCACCGCGTCCCGCCCCGTTCAGCCTCACCGCGTCCCGCCCTGTTCAGCCTCACCGCGTCCCGCCCCGTCTCACCGCGTTCCACCCCACCCTGTCTCGTTCTTTGCCCCGCCCCGTTCCGCCCCACCCCGTTCCGCTCCGCCTCGCCCCTCGACGCTTCACCGCCTGCTAATTTCGCATTCCCTGTGAGCAGCCCGGCGCTGCAGGCGCTGGCGGGGGGCTGAGCGCAAGGGCGGGGCGGGGGAGACGACGCTAGCCGAAAGAAAGGTGGGGACGGGGAGGGGGGAAAGAGTCTCCAAGAGGTAGGAGGACGCTGCTAGTGCCTGGATGTGACGAAGATACCCCGAGAGAATGTCTATTGGGAAGAGCAAATGAATGAATAACAGACTGTATGTAAGGTGGGAAACGAGTCGGCCTGGGAGATAAAATTGTCGTGGGGGAGGGGGTGACAAGAGTTGAGAGGAAAGAAGCGGAAAAATCATTGGTGGTAGAGAACGATGCGGGAAAAACGCCGTCATGATCAAGAATGTGTTAATGGCGGAGAAGTACAGGGGGACGTGGTTGGAGATAGCGATCTCGTGACAAGTGAAAATCCAGCCGGTAGGAGGATGCAGCTTGAAGAGGTAATTTTGGGATGTGAAAAAGATACACATTGATACATCGATTGGAAAGGACAAATGAATGAACGACGTATAGACTGTATGTGGGGAAAATGATGCGAGAAGGAGCACTGTACAGCGAGTGAGATTACTAAGAGAAACCAGCAAGAAGAGTGGACGCAAAAAGACATTTGTTCTTTTTCATGGAAATACTGAAGTAAATATTTGTACGAGAAGTACTCAAGAAAATTCTCTGAACTTAGTTCAACACGTTTCTACTCTCATTTAATTACAAATTTCTCTCATTTTCTAAGAACTGTTGATTCACTCTCTTCGAAATATGATAGGATAATGTAGCTCGCAGAACGTGTTCGATGCCTCTGCAACTCGTTGTTAGCACGTTGCCAATTGTTTTTCTGAGCAACACGTTGCATGTTTGCTATTCAGTTTTATTTCTAAATTGTTTTAAAAAATTCAATTGATAAGTAGTAAATTGACCAACAGTTTCCAGACGACATATTTATCATTTTAATCCAGTCAGTGGCTAACCAGATCTCAGATATGCTTTTTATCTGTACATATACCCGTGACCTTCGTGTAGTACCTACTCGAGAGTGTTTGTTTACATTCACTGATCTTTGCACTTAAACTCGCATCTTCAAAAACACTCATTGACCTTGACACTTAAAAAACTTGCTTTCTTCTCTCAAACTATAAACTCACATTATCACGCTTACTTGCGGCAGTCGACGAAACTTATTTTTATAGATCGATTGTTTTCACATAACAAAACAAAGAATGAAGAATTAATACATCGGATAAACTTTCATTTTATTAATGTCAATATTATTAATATTTGAAACCGCATACTAAAAGCAAGTAATAACAGCCCACAACGTTTCATTTTATAAAATAACAACGAAGTTTGGTTGATTAATATGTTCAAAATACATTCAAAACGAAAATCTTTGGTGTTCAACGGTTATGTATATCATAAAATTACAACTGTAAATATGCATTTTGTATTTCAAGAACACTGATAAGCGTGGAAGAACAAACACTACGCTTAGCTTGATTCATTATTAGTTAAAGCTTCTCTGTAGGTAAATATAGGACCAGTGGTTTTTCGTTATGAACGTTGATCAAAACAACCACAGAATATATCTGGAGATTCAGTGAAAATCAGAGAGTTTTCTTATAGCAACCAACAACTTAAAACTACGTTTTGATGAACTTGCAAATAATATATATGGTAATAATGGATATAGTCATTGTGTAATAATGTAAATATAAATAATTTCCTCATAAAAATAGAGTATGAACAGAGTAGATTATGCATTGTTAAGTTGCTGTGGGGATTTACATGAAGTTTGTGAAATTTTAGAAAAATTTCACTTAAGGAATATTCGTGATATCTTTTGTAGCCATAACGTATGCTTCATACTTCTTCGAACCCTGAATTCCCTCTCCTAGGATATTCCCCCTTCGTGTTCGCAACATCTAGACGGAACGGGCTGGAGCTTGCTAGTGCAGTGATTGCACTCGCGATATGTGAGCCGTCAATGTTGCAAATCTTGGACATACCTTCCCTATACATGGTATAGTTTCCGTGCAGAATGGACATACAGAAAACATGCAGTCTAGACTGCACGATTTCTGCATGAAAAGTTTTGAGCATATTGGAAATGTTTCATGAAGAAAGCTAACAGGTTGACTCAAGCGCCTCTAGCGGCAGAAATATTCACTAACGGATTTGTTTACCCGAAGCGAAGTTAATCGGCCTTTTCGATTTTGTGGTTAGGTGTATCAAGGTGCGATTGTGTGAAGTGATAGTGATAAACTAGCTCTTTCCCATATCCCGCCTTCCTATTTCTCTTCGATATGCTCCTCATGGTTAATTAATACTTAATAAAAAGGTCTAGCAAAAAAATAACGCCACTGAAAGGTGCAATCCAGTTGTTTCCTAGTAGAACCGGCTGCACCTTGTGGCGATTAAAACAGAATCCACACAGAAAACGTACAGACTGTGTATGCGCAACTTGTCATTTTTATAGTTTGGAATGTGTACCGTGTTTTTTGATTGAAATGTACTGATAGAAAACTGCACAGTGTCTTCCCGCCTTTAGACTATTTATCTCTCTTATGAAAAGAATGGCAGACATCGCTGGCAGACCAGATTGAGTGGTGATTCGCAATTCAAAACCCTCTCCACTATGAGGCCATTCATCCCCAGCTCCATACCCGTATCACAGGCAACTTTGCAACCCCCCACTGGGAAAACGCCACTCGCGTCTCTTTCTCACCCTACACTCCCACCCCTTCACCAACCCTTCCCCTGCTGCTTAATCCCAGGCTCTGTTTATCGGGCGATACTCAACGCGGCATTGTCTTTTATCATATTTACGCCCAGCCTTCAGGGCTCGTGCGCGTGAATATAAAAGCCGAAACGGGCGCCGCCGGCGGAGCAGCAGGGACGAGGGAGCGACTGACGGGGGGAGGGGGGAAGCACCTCAAAAGAAGAGCGGACTTAATCAGCCCTCGGCTGCTCTTCCGCTCCGCGGACGCGCCTAATCCCGGGCCCCTTTTCCCGCTTCGCTTCGCGTCAAAGACGCTCGTGCGCAAGAAGGTAAATCGTACACGCCCCCTCGAACCGCCCGCAGACCGCCCGCGCTCTCGGTTCCCAGTGAAGGAAGCTGCACCCGCCTCCAGGCAGGGGGAGGGGATCCCTGCGCGGTGTCTTAATGGCGGAAGAGCGCTGCTTTCCATTACACGGGGGGAGGGGGGGCGTTAATGGACGGGCTCGGCGTTATCGTTCGGTCGACGCGAGCAGACTGTTTGTGACGCGCGGCTGCTGTGAGACGGCGTCATTCTTAGAAGGCGACGCGCTGCCGGTTAGTCACGCATGCGTTGCGAGATGGTGAACGCCCGTCTTTGAGGCGGCAGTGAGCTAAGTGGAGCAGCAGGATTCTGCGAACAAAGTTAAGCACTCGAGGCTGGAGTGTCCGGGTGTTATCGTTTTCTGGACTTCGTTGACGATGATTTGGGAGCCATATTGTGATCTCTTTGAATAGTATATTAGCTCCAAATAATAGTGATAAAAGGATCACCGAGAGTTGAACAACAAAGTCTAGGTTGTGTTGCGAGATGGTGAACGCTTGTCTTTGAGCAGGTAGTGAGCTAAGTGGAGCAGCAGGGTGCTGTAAACAAAGTTAAATCCTCGAGACTGGAGTGTCCGGGTGTTGTGGTTTTCTGGACTTTGTTGACGATGATTTGGGAGCCATATTGTGATCTCTTTGAATGGTAATTTATTAGCTCCAAATAAAAGTGGTAAAACGATCACCAAGAGATGAACAACAATGCCTAGGTTATGTTGCGAGACGGTAAACGTTTGTCTTTGAACAGGTAGTGAGCTAAGTGGAGCATCAGGGTGATGCAAGCACAGTTAGGCTCTTGAGTCTGGAAGTCCGGGTGTCGTCGTTTTGTGGGTTGTGTTGACGATTTGGAAGTCATATTGTGATCTCTTTGAATAGTAATGTATTAGCTCCCAATAATAGTGATAAAAGGATCACCGAGAGTTCAACAACAATGCCTAGGTTGTGTTGCGAGATGGTGAACGCCTGTCTTTGAGGTGGCTGTGAGCTAAGTGGAGCAGCAGGGTTCTTCAAACAAAGTTAAGCACTCGAGGCTGGGATGTCCAGGTGTCGTCATTTTCTGGGCTGTGTTGATGATTTGAAAATCACTTTGTGATATACTGGAAGGGTACTTTATTAGCTCAAAATAATAGTGATAAAAAGGTCACCGAAAGTTGGACAACAATGCCTAGGATACGTTGTGAGATGGTGGGCGCCCGTCTTTGAGGCGATGGAGGGCAAAGTGAAGCTTCAAGGTACTGCAAACAAAGTTAATCACTTGAGTCTGGAATGTCCGAGGGACGACGTTTTCTGGCCTGTGTTGACGATGATTTAGAAGTCATATTGTGATCTCCTCGATAGTTAATTTATTAGCTCCAAATAATAGTGGTAAAAATATCACTGAATGTTGAACAGCGCTGCTTAGGATGTAGCTTTACTCCACTTGACTTTAGTGCTGTAACCTTCGACTAAAAATGTTATCACTTTAACGCATGTATTATTTTAAAAATAGATGTGGCTGTAGTGTATTTTAATCCTTTCTAAATAATGTTTAATTACTATAACGTGTGGTTTATCACTTACATGCTGACATGGATGGCCGTGGTGGTTAAGAGCGTGAACCGACTCAGTGATACAGTCCGAAGGGTCACGGGTTTGAGTCCCGCCTTGGGCATGGCTATTTGTCCTTCATCTCTTATGTATGTGTTGTCGCGGAGGGCCTCGCGTACTGTTGACTCCAGTTCAGAGGATCGAGCTAGTGTGTCGGTGCCTAAAGTATGGTCGAATATGCGTCCCATCGGGACGAAAGGATAACTGGCAGTCGGCTGGGTTAAGCCCTAGGGAAAATATGTCACTTCGATCAGTATGCTTAGTGTTCTTTTGTTGATTCTTAAAGTTCTTATGACTATATTCATTATATATATTTGCTGCCAAAAGTCTGTCTCAATGTTGCTTACCTCTCCATTCTTTTCAGTTCAAATCGGAGACACATCTACAAATTAAAAAAACAAACATTTTATATAAATACAATACTTTAAATTCCCGTCAATGAATCGTGAAACTTCGAAAAAATTTTGAATAAAAGCCAGTGAAAACAAAGAATTATTTAACGTCAGCATGTTTTCCGAATAAATTCGAAAGAAAATGTTTCTTACTGGAGACAGATTTCCTACATTATCCTGTTGGGGAACGTCTAATAAAAGTTTGTATGCAACTACTACAATTTCCTTGCTTACAGCAATCAAGCCAATGTTCAATATCCAAAATTATGCAAAGTTAGAATGTCGCGTCTCTCTCTAATTAGTGAGGTGCATATGACGTTACTTCGAATACAAACGAAATGAGTACTCGTCTCATTTCCTCGAAATCCCGCTGCCTTCTCTCCAAATCCCGCCGTAACATTAGTCACACTCACATTAGTTTCCTCACCCCCTCCTCACACTCGCCCCTCACCACGTAAGCAAGAGTGTAAGTCTCGGTGTAATCAGCAAACGTTGCCTGCCAATGAATGCATACAAAATTCGTGAAGGCTCCTTTCAGTCGACGTTAATTCTGTTCCAACACGTGTAGTAATTTCGTTCATTATGCGTCGTTCCATCACGGTACACAGTGAAGAGCATCGTGAAGCTGGAGGGCAAAATTATGTCCTCTGATTTGCATCCTTAGCTGAAAACAAACAATGGGCTTGGCAGAATATTCATAGTAAGGTTCATTGTCAATGTGAAAATTTACCAAGTTTCTTTGGCAAGAGAAAATAAGGTTAGCTGAATATTTTTTTTCTGAGCTTTTCCATTAAGACGCTCAGCATTTCTCGAGTACTTAAAAGGTGCTAAGAATATCTTGAGTGATTTTGAAATTTCGGATAATTCTAGAGTGATAATTGTAATACCATTAATCACTGCACAATAATGAATTAATGAAATGATATGCTATACTATAAATAATGAAATAAACTTAGACTTGTAAAATATAGAAATTTTAGATAGCGTTAAAAATGGTTTAATACGAAGAAATTAACAGGAAATTACACAGGCTGTAAAATACACGGTATTACCTCGGCATAGAAAATCTGAAGAGAAAATATATTTGAGTTCACATAAACAGTGTTTCACAAGAATGACAAAATAATATCGTGTTGGCTTTCGAGAACTACGAATACGTTGTCCTGTAGTTTCAACGTTTTTCGTTAATAAAACAAAAACCTTTGAAACCACATATAACATACTATAGATAAAAGCACTATAGGATTTCACTGAAACGGAGCCCTCTTTATTTACATTCCATGTGTGTTTAATTGTAATACCAACTTGCCTTGAATTCATAACGTTTGACTGTAGCATCGTTCATGTATAAAGGCGACTCCATATATTCGCTCTTCGTGGAACAGCCAGCAACCGCTCGCCGTATACCGAGTAGTGTGGATGAGTTGCTTACTATCCTTGACACACAAAAGGGAGCGAACATTCGCCGTCGGATTCGGGATTGGGCGAGCAGTAGCTGACTGCTCGGAGAATGCCGAATATGTGGAGCCGCCTTAAGAAAAGCAATATGAAAAATGTCACTGCGTGTCCTTGCACTGTCGTAATAGAGTGTGGTTTGAGGCGTGCAGCGTGTCTTGCTTATCGAACAGCACCCGCGCACTTAGCTGATGCTGGAAGCCCGCGTCCAAAGCGGTGGCAGTTGCGGGGGCGTCCGGCGCACTGTGTCTGCCTGCAACGCAGCGCATCGCCCGCGCGCCCGGAGAGCGGGGGCGGGGCGGGGAGGGGCGGGGAGGCTGAGCGCAACGGGTAAACACGCACGTAAACCCATCGCATCAGCCCCCGGCCCCGCCCTCCCCTCCACGCCACCGCCGCCGCGGCCGCCGCCCGGCGGGCCGCCCGGGCTCGCAGGCGCCAATCACCCCCTAATCCGCCAGCGGGGGCGGAGGGGACGGCGATGGCGGCGAGTCGAGGGCGGCGAGTCGGATGCGGCGTATGCGGCGAGAGTGGTGGATTCGACGGAGGCGGGGGATGCTGCGGGGGCGGAGGGAAAGTGTAAACGGTGAGGGACGGAAATGAGCGGTGAGGGTCGGTGAAGGTCGGTGAGGGGCGGTAAGGGTCGGTGAGGGTCGGTGAGGGTCGGTGAGGGTCGGTGAGGGTCGGTGAGGGTCGGTGAGCGAGGGTCGGCGAGGGTCGGTGAGGGCCGGTGAGGGGTCGGTCAGGGTCGGTGAGGGTCGGTGAGGGTCGGCGAGGGGCGGTGAGGGGCGGTGAGGGGCGGTGAGGGGCG
>BLKR01013321.1:0-12214 GCA_011170035.1 Teleogryllus occipitalis | reverse complement strand
CGGTGGGCGGTGGGCGGTGGGCGGTGGGCGGTGGGCGGTGGGCGGTGGGCGGTGGGCGGTGGGCGGTGGGCGGTGGGCGGTGGGCGGTGGGCGGTGGGCGGTGGGCGGTGGGCGGTGGGCGGTGGGTGGCGTGGTCCGCGCGTCGGCGCTGGCGGGCGGCCGAGGAGGAGAAGCAGGCGGCGCAGTTCTCTTCTGAGAGGAAGCGTGAAATAAGCTGCGGCGGAAGCCAAGGGGAATTAGTCTGCGGCAGATGCGCGCGACCGCTGGAGAATGCGACGCTCGGCGCAGGGCGCTCACAGCGAGAGCGAGAGCGAGGGCAAGAACGAGAGCGAGGACAAGGGCGATAGCAAGGACGAGAGCAAGGGTGAGAGCAAGGGCAAGTGTGAGGGGAGGACGTCAGCAAGAGTGAGAATAAGACCGGCGGCAAGGGCATGGGCGAGAGCAAAGGTGAGAGCAAGGCCGAGAGCGAGGGCGAGAGCGAGGGCGCGAGCGAGAGGAGTTCGAATACTCTGCTCAGAGGCAATGCTAGTGTCTGCACCCCTTTTATCAAAGAAGAAAGATAACCCTAGTGAACAATTGTTTTTATCTCCAGGAAGGTAGAGTGCTGAACGTACTCAATTTTATATGCAGATTACGAATATCACATTGAAAACGTCATATCACATCATAGTTTTTTAAAATACCGTTTATTTATACCGTATCATACGGTATTTGGCTATTAATGCAATATGTTTTTCATTATCGCTGCAAGGTCTATAGAATCAATACACACATAATCTATTTCAAAATAAAATATTTGTTCAATTTATCTATGCCATTTTCATGAGAAGTCAACAAAATTAGGCTTTTTTTTTTTACCTTCTGTATTCGAAGATTGCCGTCTTTATTCTCGCGTCTGGTAGTCGTGCTCAATTACGAGTACGTCTTAGTGGACGTTTTGAAAGCAAGTCATGTGCACTCTTATAGTTCCTACTGCGCATCAGTCACTGAACGAATTAATTTAGCCCCTTACCTTATTGCAAAGGAACAAGTATCGAACTGTCGGAGTGGTCAATTCTGAGTAAGTCGGGGTCACAGGGAACTGTACCCGCAGAGAGCATGAAGTACGTGCCTGGTTTGCGTGTGGCTCAAAGACATTAATACATTACAGTTCTGTGGGTCTTATAAAGTGAATTACGCCATATTATCTGTTGAACTGAATTAGTTTGATAAAATGTAAATCGTAATTTCACATCGAAAGTGTGCGAATCAATTCGATAATTTCTATTACGTTTGTGGAAGAATTACATCCAAACTTACAGACATTAGGTGGTTAATGAGTGAGTTGTGTGTTCTCTATTATCCACATGAATGGCAAGTGTTTATAGATTCTTCAAAATATAATTTCAAAGCAGTGAAAGAATTTCACGGGTGAGTAACTGAAGAAAGGAATTTACATTGTTCCGCAAATTATAAAACCCATGTTGGATGAAATATTGGAAGAAAAATTGCGAGACATGGAGTTAGCAGCTTGGCAATCCTTTAAGACAGTTGTTCACGCATTTCTCGTGACAAAGAAAGACGACAATTATAAAACATTGTTCACAGAATGGTTAGACATCTACAAAAATATTTGGTGTAGACTGTCTGAAAATTAATTTTCTTCACTCCCATTTTTTCGATAGAATTTGGGTGATATTAATGATTAACCGACGAACAGTTTCATGAAGATATTGTTAAATGGAGAAGAAATACCAAAAGTGTAAGGAACCTGCAATGATGGGAGTTATTTCTGGTTTCTTGTCAGAGAGAGCAAGAGTAAGTATGACAAGGCGCAAAATATTTTTAAGCCATTAAATAGGAATTTATCCTTCCAAAATGTTACAATATTATTGCACGAATAAGCGTATTCCATTTTTAACTTATTCTTACCTCACATGCAGCATGCTCATAAAATTTTGTAGTAATATAACCGGAGTGACAATGTGGAAATTAGTATAAGATTTTGTTTGTTTCAAACAATAAATATGTTAATACCTTTTGAACCTTGCGTGATAGAAACTTTTTATAATGATTTTTGAAATCAGCGTGATTGTTTCCTTTAAAATCACATACTTTCAGAACACATACTGAAGATATGCATTTTTTTCTAGTGTAGTGTAACATGAGTTTAGATTCGCCACTGATTCCGTATTTGTCCACAACAGATTATACCAAATCGTCGGACGATGATGAGACTGGGAGTGTGTTAATGATAGAAAGGAATAGGTCATCTCTGTACTCATATTCTATAAAAGCCGACAATACTCTTGAGGAAAGTTGCATTTGGTTCGGCACTTCGCCACCAGTCGCTGTCTCCTAACATGGGACACTATGGTCTTTGAATATCGTAGTTCGCTGAAAGTGCAAAGTGCTCAATATGTGCATAGGTGGCCTGATTGATTGATTGATTTTTCGTGTTTCCGGGCGCGTCAACTACTTGGGTCACTAGTCCCGTTAGTGTAGTGCATGTTTTTCTCGGGAGATGGCGGTGTTCTTCCCCCGCTGGATGGCGAGATCCGGCGCCGACCTACCGTCGGCTAGTGGGGTTTCCCTCTAACCAGGACTCTCCCACCAGCGTGGCACCGCCCCAGCCGGGACAAGCTCTAAGCTCCCGACCGATCTCCCGGGATATGTGGTAGTGTAGTGCATGTTAGTGTACGTGTGTGTGTAAGAGGAGAGGGTAGAACAAGGAAGAGATTGTGGCCCGTTTCTTAGGGTACTGCTCCAGCATTCGCCTGGTGTTCCATGGAGAAACCACGGAAAACTACCGATCAGAGCAACCGGCTGCTAGAATTCTCCTCCAGACAGCGACTGAATTCGACCTAACTGAAAAGCTAGTGTCGAAAATCCTGCCGCTGTCAGGACTCGAACCTAGGACCTGTCGGTCAGAGGCGCTGCAGTGACATCAGTTGATGCCCTGAGCTACCGCTCCCGGTTTTGTGGTCTGAAAATATACTAATGTGTTTTATAGTAGTAGAATATGGGATATAATGAGGTCAAATACCCAATACGGCAACTCGTGTTTTGGATCTCAATATTTTTAGGTGTTCCAACAAAGCATCACCTAAATTGTTGTGAAATATCTATGACCTTTGGTTGAGAGGTTGACTTATTTCGTTGAAAGGTAAACATGTGTTTCACTGAAAGTAAAATGTGTTTTCCTAAGTCACAAACCGAAAGAATAATTTGCTTTATTTAATGCATACTACTTCACGCGCAGAGCTAATGTATACAACTCTTGAAAGCATTGAAAAGTACAGACTAGAGTTTACAACGAGAACACATACATGTGAACACGAGCGGATTTTCCTGGAGGAATTGTGCTCTAGTTTGTTTTTCCCATACGTGGTTCCTGATATCTAGACTTCAGGAAACCTAAAATTCACACTAAACGAAGTTCGTCACTCGCGCTTTGTAAACTAACGTCATCTACATAAACTAACGTCATCTACAAAAACGTAAAATTTACGTCCAATTTAAAGTCAGATATTTAACTTTGCCTGGACAAAGAACTCTCAATTATTGTCAGTGCATTTACCGCTCTTTGTAAAATACTGTCATCTAGTTAATCTAAATATAATACATAAAAGTTTTCATAATTTTTGCATGACGCTAGATTGAAAGTATTGACTTTTTGTTTTAGCAAGAGTGCTTTATTTCAACTTCACATTGAAATACTCGTTCTCAATATGTTTTCAATTGCGTTTCATTATATTAAAAAACAAGTGGTGCTAGAGCAGCACAGTTTTCTCGAACTATTGGTAACGGTTATGTCAAATTGTAATGTGACAATTTGTCTTACTCTAACTTATTTTAAAAACTCGTAAATAAACGAATAATTTTATATAATATATTAATTCACAAGTTTAAATGAAAATGGCTTGGTGAAAAAATGAAATGAGAATATGGGACATTCACTAATAACAAAACCGAGAAATTAAGAAAAGTATCGAGTTACTATCAACGGTAGTATCAGCTCAGAACTACTTGTTTCTAAAGATATATTTTACGTAGTCGGCATGCTTTGTAGCTAATTTCTTTTTTCTACTCCCATTGTATAAACCTCTTATGAGATGGCTGCAGTTCGTTGTTTAATGACAGTCATTATGATATAGATTTACAAATGATAGAAGTTAACAAATCACAGAGAAGTGAGAGAAGAGAAGTAATAATCATTGGCCATCCTGCTATTAAAGGTTTCGTGTGCCCAGTGTTGTACAGTACTATGCCAAGACGGTCCGTGAGGAAGTAAACCCTGTGAGTCCTTTCTTTCCAAAATGCACAAGAAAACCAAAATTCTGAAGTTCTCTACGGGGACTGCAACAATTATTAAGATTATTAAAAGAACAGATAATAAATTTTGATAATATTTCTTATCATGAATATTCGGAATCTTAACAAATCGTGTACTGCCCATTTTAAGCCAGATTATGTTTATACTCAACCAAAGCCACTTGAAATACCAAGAACGCTGTCGGCTTGGTGACGTTGGCTAAATACTATGTGACGGCTGCTACATAACCGATCAATGTAAAGGTTCAACTTAGTTATATATAATAATATTTTTCATTTCATTTTTAAAACGAACTACATACATGAAACTGTATGTAAGGAGTATTAATACACTCGTTTTCTGACGTTACCAAATATTCGCCGAAAAATAAACTTTTTCCCTCTAATCAGAAAATAAATGCTTCGAGAAACGAAAACATAATTGATTTGATTGTATTTGTGTTGATATAACCAAACCCCCTACTCTTTTCAAATCTATTGAAGGGAGCGTATTATGTCACCTCCTGGTTAACAATAACCTAACACGCTACACCTACGATCGGGTACCACAAATCAATTTCCATCAGTATGTATATTGTGACATACCGATATGTCACATGAATATAAACTAACATTTATTTGAAGACAATATGGTGGAATATGCATTAAGAAGTTTAGACGATCGAAAGGTCAGCTACACCAAAATATAACGAACGCATGGATTGGCTGGGTGAGAGAAGGACGGTCAAATGTTATGAAAAAAAAGAAGGTAGTTTAATACGAAGCTTCGAGGGGTGAATCATGCAGGAAGATTTCATTCTGACCGGCATCACGTGTCTGAACGGATCGTAGGTCGTGAGAGGGAGCGAGTGGAGTGCAGATAGTCAGAGTCGGGTTTTCAGATCGTGAAAGTTTAAGGACAGTAAATAATATTGCAGATATTGCATGTGGAAGTAATATTGATGCATATATTGGAACTTTGTCGGGAGTGGTGATTGAGTTATAGGTTTCGGGACTATGTCATAGGACGTAATCGGGACTGATAATTTTGATAGTTTGACACCATCTTGGATAGGAGCAGAAGAGGATTTCTTGGAATTTTGGACTACGGCAAGCTCGCAAGATATTTCGACTGAGAAGTCTTCGAGGGACATCAACGAAGAATAGATAAGTTAACCGCGGTATAAAACTCTAAATTCAAAGATATCTTAATAAAAGGCCTAACATCAAAATCATTTATTAAATTCACTATATTGTTTGCAAAAAGGTAACAATAAACTTTGTTAAATTTTGTTCTTTAGAAAAGAAAGTGATCTTTCATTTAGTCAATCCAAACAGTAATGAACTAGGAATTAGAATCATTCTATTTCAGATTCCCAGCAGCGCTGTATAGTCTGCGGATCCTATAATCCCTTATAAAGGTAATAAGGATTATAATATATCGTGACCCATTGACCCAGCAAGCCGGACGCTAAGATCTTTGCAAGATATTAAAGTAGAGAGAAAATTTGTATATCTCAATATATACTACTACCACACTTAGGGAACTCGCATAATGTATTACCGATTTAGTTTTAAATGAGTGCGGAACGCGGACACTACGCTTCCATGGCGAGAACCGGAACCGTTCTGTCGTAGTAGGGAACCGAACACCGCGAGAACTCAATTCATGCGCAATTCCCAGAACTCAAGGAACCATTCACGACGTAGTCCCATCTCATTTCGCGGATGTTACTGATCAAGCGGCAAGTACAGGTTTCGAAGGGGAGGCAGTAAGAAAGACGCAATGATGAACAGGCATGGGGAGAGAAATTAAGAATATTCCATCACTAAAAAAAATAAAAATAAAAAGATGCTGGATTTCAGAAATTATTAAACTACCTAACCAAAATCCACTCTCAAAGCTATGAAATTGAAGTTAAGAAATTATTCTCATTTAAATAGTGAGCTAACGTTACCACTAACTGTTGAATGTTTTTAGAACACTAATTTCGACCTCTGGAAAACCATGTGTGACGTCGTGGGAATACACAATAATCACAGACACGAGCTTCAATGATAAATATGTACAGGTTTATTCACAATATGTACAGTAATACTTTAAGTTACTCAGCTCTGGTAGATCTTTACTTTCCTGATCGCAGGAGCGATCCTTAAAAATGAATAACTGACTCGTGGCCCGCGCCACTCCTCAGCGAGCCTCCCGCACACAGCAGACAGCTCCGGCGACCTCTTGTCACCCGTGGATATAGTCCACAACGGCGTCCCAACACATGGTTTGCCGCACGAGCCTAGCTCGGCTCCGCACCGCCCTGGGCGCAAGTTTTTGTGCGTTCGCACGAGGGTTCCCTCTCAGCTCAACAAACCCCACCCCCGCGCTCTGCGTTTGTTCTTATATAGCTGCCACCCACGTGACCTGAAACGTCACTGGGTTTTGCACACGGCCCACACTGACCGCTTTGCCAGGCATTTTTGGACATCCATTTCCCTGGATTCCAAGAATTTGACACGCGGCACGCGGCAAAAATGCGCTGTCCCGTACTTTGGGCATCCCTTTCCCTAGCTCTTAGGATTTCTCCAGAATACCTCGGCGTGTCACATCCTGCCTGGCCCCTGGCGTCTAATCCTCTGCCGCCGCCCTTTGTGGCGGTTGCTAACTGTAGTCCTACAATACGTTACATACTTCTCCATACCCTATTTTGAATTTTTTATGCAGGATATAACCACAATAAAAAATTCGTCCCGCAACTAGATTTGTGGATCTGGATATGATTATACCATTTACCTGGCCATTGGGCTCACACTCTATTGATCTCTCTAACCTACTCTATATTTACAACATATTTTTTTTATCAAAATCTAGCTAATATAAATAACTAACCTACTTCACGTACCTCCTTTCATTCTAATATATACAATTTTCTACAATCTTAAATTACATACAGTCTGCTGCAATTACATCCGTAGTATTCACAATCAAATGATGTGATACTTTCCCTGATACCCCCAGAACCAACAATGTCTTCAGAGCTTCACTTTGTACCCATAATTGCACATACATAAGACACACATGAAACAAACAGAATACACAAACAATACACTTTCAACAATTTGTTACATATATACAGTGATTCTTCTCTTGTCTTGATTTTATACAATGCAATCAAGTGATTCGGTTCAGTGTAGCCCTCCGCATTCCCAGTTCAGTTCAGGTTCCATGTATCAGTAAAACATACGGCTTAAGGCACCAGCATTTACGTGATCCTTACCCCTTTTATGAATAATTTCTAAATTGTATGCTTGGATCATTAATGACCAACGCATCAATCTCGGGTTCTTACTTGAACAATTATTTAGCCATACTAATGGGTTGTGGTCTGTTTCCACTTTAATTTTTGCATTTCCATCCAAATAGTAATTTAATTTCTGCAATGCCCATATTATGGCTGTGCACTCCTGTTCTGTTGTACATCGTAATAATTCCGAATCTGTGAATTTACGACTTAAGTATAACACCGGTTTTTCTTCTCCTCTATCATTATACTGTGCCAAAATGATGCCAATACCTCTTTTGACGCATCACACTGCACTATAAAATCCTTATTAAAATCTGGCGCGTGAAGGACGGGTTCGTGACAGAGAGCGTTTCTCAGTTTCTCGAATGCCATCTCGCATGCTGGCGTCCACGTTACCCTGCCTTGCCGTTCGCGACCTCGCAATAAGTCCGTTAATGGCGCTTATATACCCGCATAATCGGGAATAAATTTCCTGTAGTAACCCGTTAATCCGAGAAAAGCACGCACTTGCTTTTTCGTTTGAGGTACGGGGTGCTCTTTAATAGTTTTTACTTTGGCCTCTACCGGCCGCATCATGCCACTACCAACCATGTAGCCAAGGTATTGCACATTCTTACGCGCGTATTTACACTTGCTTGGCTGCACATGCAACTTCGCTTTCTCTAATATTAGAAACACCTGCTCTAAATGTCTAAGGTGTTCTTGCCATGTGTCGCTATAAATGGCGATGTCATCCAAGTATGGGACTGCAAATTCTGCACATCCTGCTAATAAAGCCGCCATCATCCTACTACACTGAAAAGGTGCATTTTTTAGCCCGAAGGGCAATCTTAATGGCCTATACGTGCCAAAGCTTGTACAGAAAGCCGCATATCTTTGCGCTCTCGGAGTGAGCGGTATCTGATGATATAATTTTGCTAAATCCAATGTAGTAATAATCTTAGCTGCCGCTACTGCTTCTATCCTCTCCTCCATGTTCGGCAACGGAAAATATTCTGATTTTATAATTTGGTTTAGCTCGCGATAATCTACGCACGGTCTTGGTTTTCGTCCCGGCGCCTCTACAAGAATCATAGGGGAAGCATAATCAGAGTCGCCTATTTCGATTATGTTATCCCGTAACATCTTCGCGATTTCTTCCTGCAAAATTTTTGATTGACGCGGCGACATTCGATAAGGCGCACTTCTTATCTTTTTCGACTCGTCCGTCAATTCAATGTCCATGTTGACGACATCCGTCAACCCTGGTCTGTCTGAAAATATATGCTTGTACTTTACAATTAAATTGAGCAGTTTGTCGCGGAACTCGTCTTCGACTTCTGTTCCTTCGATCATAGCTTCCGCATCGAAGTCGACACTATCAAGGTTAATAGCGTACTTATCCAGCTCGTCTTCCTCAACTTCAAAGTTTGAGCTGCGATCTGCTACATAATTCAGATATTCGGTACGTTGCACGTACGCTTTCAACATGTTAATGTGGTAGATACGCTCTTCCTTTTTCCCAGGCATTCGGACAGAGTAGTTCGTGTCCGATTTTTTTTCTACTACTTCTCCCGGTCCTATCCATTGAACAGATAACTTTTTTGTGCGATTCGGGGCCAACACCAGCACCCGGTCGCCCGGCGCGAATTCTCTGTGTACGGCTCGCCGATCGTACCACGTTTTTCTTTTCCTCTGCTCGTTAACAAGCTTCTCGTGAGCTAATTCGCGAGATTTCTGAAGCCTATTTATTAGCTTGAACACATATTCGACGACGGAATTTTCTTCCTCATCGTCCTCGCCTGCAAGGTGTTCATATAATAAGGTTATGGGAGTTCTGAGGTTCCTCCCATACACTAATTCAGCGGGAGTGAATCCGAGGTTCTCGTGCACCGTGGTTCTCAAAGCAAATAAAATCGCGGGCATTTGGTCCTCCCACTCCGTTCCTGCTTCCAAGCATAACACTTTGATTAAGCGATTCATTGTTCTATGCACGCGTTCGATAGGATTTGACTGCGGGTGGTAGGGCGAACTTCTCACCAGTTTGATCCCAAACTTCCTAGCAAATTCACCTGTCAATGCGCTTGTAAAGCACGTGCCCTGGTCGGTTTGTAATTCCTTAGGAAACCCGATTCTACTGAATAATGTCAACAAGGCACTAATGATAGTTGTTGATTGCAAATCTTTAATTGGAATAGCCTCCGGATACCTAGACGCTAAACAAATGGCTGTCAAAATAAACTTGTTGCCTTCTTTACTTTCGGGAAGAGGTCCACAAGTATCAATATTTATTTTACCGAAGACTTCCGTTATCGGCGGTACTAACATTAACGGTGCTTTTTTTACGATCATTTGGCCTACCAACCTTTTGACACACATCGCAAGTTTTCACATATGTCTCCATATCCTGGAAACAACGAGGCCAATAAAAGTATCGCGACATGCTGGATTTGCTCTTAGTGCAACCTAAATGTGCATTCGCGGTTTCATGGCACACCTTGAGAACGGCGGCCCGATATTTAGTCGGAACTACTAACATATTAAATTTTTCTCCGCGATTGCTGTGTCTTGACCGATACAAAATACTATTTTTCACGAAATACGACTTTCGCCCTGCTTCCGGTACGTTGTGCTTATTCGCGTCGTATAATGTTTTGATTTCCGGGTCACTTTGTTGTGAAGCTGCGAACTCAGTCTGGGTAACATTTATGAGTTCATTCACTTCGGGCGTTAGTACACTTGCACTGGCGTCCCTTTCACTAACGGCTCCCTCCTGCCTCAATTGTTCAAGGTTTTCTACCTGCTCGTCCGCGTCGAACTCGCCTGCCTGTCGGTCAGCCGGCCCCGACTCTTGAGTCACCCGCGACGTTTCAGCGGCTTTTGCCCGCGTCGTTACGGCTGCAACTAATTGTGGCTCAATAAATCCTGCCTTTACTTCTTCCAACAGAGCAGCTGTTCTATTACTTAATAAGTACTATCCGCTGTCGCATTCCCGAGGCACAACTGCGGCTTTAGTTACTACTTTCCCGAATGGCCCTTCAATAGTGACTTCTGCCACCGGGAGATTTCGTGGTGAGGCATCAAGCGGTTGCAAAATCCACACGCTTCCTCCCGTTAAATTCTCGTCGCTAATAAATTTCTCATGGACAAGATCGAAACTGGCACCACAGTCGCGCAAAAATCTTCCGGGAATTTTATTAATTTTTCCAAAGAACACGTACGGTGAAAACAATTCCGTAGCTGTTTTGTCTGCCACATGATTCATTTTTTTGGCCACGCGGCGCTGCGGGCATTCACGGACCATGTGGTCTGTGGCACCACACCCGTAGCATTTCCGCTTGTCTGGCTTCTCGTATGCTGCCCTAACATCGGTTTTCTTACCGCTCGATTTCCCCTGAAATTCCGGTACTATCGGCATCGTCTTGCTCGTGCTTGCAACTTGTTCCCTTACGGCTTCCGATTTCCTATAAGGCTTGAACGAAGACCGTTTCCAGCCTGCCCTATTGTTTTCATAGTTGTCTAGTTTACGAGCTAGTTCTAACGGCATCTTAAATTCCCTCCACTCATCAATAAAATGCTCTTTAATATCAATAGGCACACGACGCTTCAATTGATCGGTTACAATTAGATTCATTAAGTCCTCGAACGTATGAATATTTAGTCCTGCTACCCATTCTTTGCAATAATTTTTCAGCTCTCTCGCGTATACGTTCCAGGTAGTATTCGCGGCTTTTACATGTTTCGCGAACAATTGTCGAAACTTCTCGGCATTGAATCGATACATTTCTAATAACCTACTCTTTAAATCGGCATATTCTGTTCTTCTACCTTGCCCTTCTAAAGTTAGCGATGCATTGATTTGATGTGGGAGCAGTCCCATAAGATTTGCCACCCACTCTTCTTCTGGAATTTCTAATTGTTCCGCCTGACTCTCAAAAACACTTAAAAATGCTGTTATGTCGTCGTCCTCCCCTTTGAATCGGCTCATAACTTGATTTAATCGAATGTGCATTTTGCTATTTACTTCGGACTGCGGACTAGCTCTACCCGCCAGTTGGCCCTGTTCTATTCTCAGTTTTTCTAACTGAAATGCACGTTCCTTCTCTGATTCGCGTTCTTCCTTATATGCCTGAGCTATCCCTTTCACCAATTCCTCCTCGTAATCGGAATGCTCCTCTATCAATTTTTTTAGTACTACCAAAGTTTCCCCACCTGTAATTTGGAGTCCTAATTCCTGTGCCACGTGCACTACACACTCTTTCCCGAATCTCGGTAAGTAAGCCATAACTGAAACCTGAACCGAACCTTACAATGCAGATAGCTATACTTACACCAGATCCTTGCTGACTTCTTGATTTTATCAAAGCCGGTTGGCTTTGAGACGTCCTTCCTTCTCCGTCCGTCCTTCCTTCCTTCCTTCCTTCCGGCGTTGCCGTGAAAACGTGGGCGTCTGGCTAGGAGCGGACCCTCTCTGCTCCCGTGCGTCGTAATTATGTCTGCCCGTCGACACACCCACGCACTGGCCCACCCACTGTTCGTAATATTGCGACCACGTATGAGTATGGTGCAACAATGCCGTGCCGTTCCGGCGTGAATGTTTTAACCGCTGCTATTATCACAATTGAGCAACACTTCCCCGTGGAATT
>BLKR01013320.1:0-12216 GCA_011170035.1 Teleogryllus occipitalis | reverse complement strand
TTACACAGTTTTTTTATTGCGTCGCTTGTGATAAACGCTTCAAATACAAATCGAGAGTGCATCCTGCTTCATTTACTTTTCTAACGGCCGCGGAATGTACCAAGGGAAAACATGGTCTCAATTAAAATTTAAGAGACGAAACTAATCTAGTGCATTATTTTCTTGCCATATATAATGTATTTCTGCTAAAGTAGCCTTTTAGATCTTCTTTTATGTATTGCAAGATAGACGTCATTCTCATGAGATGAAGTTAAGTATTGCCGTACTCTGAGTTTGATGCATAGCGGGGATAATAACAATCATTCCAGAAACCATCTTACTTCGTATGGTCTTGAATACCTTTTTATTACCCAAGGAAATTCCTCCAAACTAATAACAAGAGTTCCTGCATTAAAGAACATCCAAAACTCGAAGAACACGACCCCATGATGGGGCGACCATTTAAAAACTTCTACGCCAGAATCGAAACAGCTCTGGTTGCAAATTACGCCGTAAAAGAATTCCTACACTATCCCACGAAGAAGGATGGATCGCCGTAAAACTATATTAGTCAACGAGCAGGGGGAGACGCGCCGTATATAAAGCTTTAGTACTTTCAATTCGCTGCGACGTCGCGGCACTAAACGGCCTTAAATCACAGCAAGGCCCGCGGCACCGTGGCGTGGCGGGGGGGGCGGGGTGGGCCGGGGCGAGGCGAGGCGGGGCGGTGCGAGGCGGAGCGGGGCGGGGCGGGGCGGGTACATGGGAAGCGGCCTGGTGCAGGTTGGGAAGCGGCAGATCAGAGCGGGATGGAGATAGGCAGCGAGAGGCAAAGCGGTACAGATACGAATGGGGAATGACGAGTACGAGCGGTTGAGAGTAAATTTGCCACACACCGGCGTGTATAAGATGGGAAGATGAGTAAGGGACGGGCGGGTAATGTGTAAGGGACGGGCGGGCAATGTGTAAGGGTCGGGCAGGTAATGTGTAAGGGACGGGCGGGCAATGTGTAAGGGACGGGCAGGTAATGTGTAAGGGACGGACGGGTAATGTGTAAGGGACGGGCGGGTAATGTGTAAGGGACGGGTGGGTAATGTGTAAGGGACGGGCAGGTAATGTGTAAGGGACGGGCGGGTAATGTGTAAGGGACGGACGGGTAATGTGTAAGGGACGGACGGGTAATGTGTAAGGGACGGGCGGGTAATGTGTAAGGGACGGACGGGTATGTAAGGGATGGGCGGGCGTGTAAGGGACGCAGTCTGGAAGGGCGCGTGTACCCGACACGGGCGGGTATACCCCAGAACCGCGGATGTGCACGGGAAAGGTGGCTGTGCCCTGGAAGGGCCCGTGTGCTCCGGAAGGGCGGGTGTGTCCGGGAGGGGTTTGCATGTAAGGGACGAGTGTGAGCTTCAAAGATGTGCATGTGTTTACGGAAAGGGTGGGTATATCCGGAAAGAGCGGGTGGTGGGAGCGTCTGGTACGTAAAGGATAGGAGAGCGAGACGCTGTAGGTCTGCGAAGGGTGCGAGTACCTGCGGCTGTTTACACCTGGAAAAGCGAAAGCCATAGCATTCTCGCTCGGCCTCACCCGCCCCGCCCCATCAGATCACCGCTCACCGCTGGCTCTCCGCTAGCGCGGTTCCGTTCATTCAATTATTCAAACTCTTCCTGCGCAGTCGATAGCCACACTGAATTCCGGATATTCCCTATATCGGGCTCCATTCGCGCCCGTCGTGAGTAGATATCGTGAAGCTGCAGAGAGAAATTTTAAGGTAGGTGAAAAAGTGTTGAAAGAACTTACCGTCGATCAATGCCAATCAAATTAATCGAAACCCAAATGAATATTTTGTATCCGCGAGAATGTTTTTCTCGAAAACAATTTTCAAAAGAACATCCCGTAACTTTTATGAAATTGTATCACTACAATAGAGATAGGAATATGTACTATAAATTAAATGTTATTAAAATGTCGTTTTGAATAACTTTTTTAAAATCTCGCTGAGAAGTAATATACTATACCAGGAATATTTACAGTTGAACGATGTTTTGTCTTTGAGTTTTCCATTCCGTCTCTTCTTTATCATCAGACGTGTAATGACTACTAATGTCATACGTCGTTCCTACTGTGGCTGATCCGACTCGATCCGACCAAAAAACGTACATTTCACACCAC
Organism: Teleogryllus occipitalis; assembly: GCA_011170035.1. Lineage (NCBI taxonomy): Eukaryota > Metazoa > Arthropoda > Insecta > Orthoptera > Gryllidae > Teleogryllus > Teleogryllus occipitalis. The sequence goes on along the minus strand of BLKR01013320.1, from coordinate 10,065 downwards.
AGAAGTCAACCGCCTTATCACGTGATGGCAAACGTGCCGCAGTAATCTTGATGCTGCTTTACTCTTGCAATTACGAGACATGGGCATGGAAATCAATAACGGCGTTATTGACGATTCCGTGACTTCGTTCTCTGCACCTAACCACTTTTAAGTGTCCAGGCAACAAACAGCGCCACACTGAACCAGCGAGTACGAAAAAGTTCCTGTGATGACACTTTCCAAACAAGACACTAACGTTCAGGACAATGAGTTAAATATACTCTGACATACAAGCAAGCACTTCGATTTAATTAATCGAGAAAATATTTCTTGAGAGTTACATTTAGTGACATGTTAATTTTACAAAATGATGTTACGATCATTAATGAGCAATCAAAGACAAAAAATACAATGTTTGAGACTTGTTATATCTCTTCGTTAAAGCCCACAAGCATCTGATTTTGTGTGAAGTAACAAGTTAAGACGCTCACTTTGTTTTCACTTGGACAAATGACGTGATTCGCGCACAGATGTATAATTTCCGAGATATCCATTAAGTGGAACATTTTATCCATTACTTCGGACTTATTTTTGGTAGATGTAAATACGCCATCAAGTTTGACGCCTTCACTTCGTCCGAAAAGTGCCAACTTAAAAAGGACATATTACGTAAGGAGTATTACTCGGTCCCCATCAAACTATTTTTACAATGAACTACTTACTTTTTATTACTAAAATGCAATTTAAAATAAGTTTTTTTTTTAATTTCACTTTTCTTCAGATTCTGAACACGCTTCAAATCAAAATTACTCACATCTGATTGTCAGTTAACATCACTGACTAGTGTGAAAACGAATAGCATGTCCCCTCGTTTTCAAAGGCACTGAGACAGTGAATTTCATCAGAGGATAATCTGTATGCTCAGACGACATCTTAATGATCACCACCTAATTACCAGAACAAATATTAACTGCACACTGGCACAAGCGCTGCCATCTTGCGGCGAAGTCGGGAAACCGAGCGCTCGGAGGGCGTGGCCCTCACGCAGCGCTCCAAGCGGGAGGTCGCGGAACTGCCAGCAGCCGGGGCCGACGGTTCACCGACCAGCACAGTGCGCGCAAAACAAGGCCGGAATCAAAATTAATATTCGCCGGAGGCAACAGGCGTGAAATTGAGCTGTAATCGCCAGCGAAATCGCAGCTCTCCACGAGTGACCTGCGGTCGCCAATTTATAGCAACGGTCAACGAGCGAGAGCTAAGGTGGTACGCATAAAACAGACATAAAAGCGAGTTCTAGCGGGGGTGGAAGGAGGGGAAACAAGCCGCGCTGGCATTGTTTTTAACGCGGTGTCGCGATGGTGCTCCCAGTCACAAAACGACCCCGAACTGCTTTGGCCCAATCCGCGCGCTCACAGGGCCGGGCCAGGAACAGACTTATGAGCGCGCAAGGATCTCATTAAAAAGCACAAAACAATCCGGCGACCGCTCGACCGTCGGCCAAAGCAAAGGGCGAACTTTGTTAAAACGAATGCGGTTCGGATTAAATGCGAAAAGCTGTAGCTTAAATTTTACTCGTTTATGAAAATTAAACGAATGGACTTTCTGGTTCCTTCGACGAGGACAACGCTGAAAATTCTCCATTTCGAAACGACGTCGCCAACAATAATTTGCGAGGTCGAATGAATTTGAACGAACGTTCGCATGTGTGGTACGGTGTCAGCTCCAAATTGCAATCAGGAGGCAAGGGTAAAAGCGAAAGCGAAGGAAAAACAAAACTCGAGCGGCTCAACGAAAACAGATTAAGGAATGAGTTTTGCGACAGTGAAAGGTTTTTAGAGAGAAAATCAAAAAGTCGCATGAAAAAATTGTAGAATAGTAAAATAGACCGTCGTATTAAGCTGAAAGAATTTGCCAATAAGAGAGCACGTGGGTCAACTAAAGGCAGTCTTAGAAATTAAATACCAGATATCGGGAACTAATAGAAAAACAGGCACAGACTCAGAAAATAGCGTTCTTTTTCTGCAATTTCTATCCAGTGATTTCATTCCCTTGGGTTTGGTGTACTGCATTTATAATGAAAACTGAGATCCTGTGTGACATCAGATAGAGAAATCATGTTTGTTTCAAAAGGACGAAGAGAATACTAAGAACATCACGTTTGTTGACAAACACAAACATCGAAAGCAACAAATAAAAAACAATAAAATAATTTACAGTGATATGTGTCTTGCCCATCGTGAACAATCATTTTACATCACATGCAATTTTCAGTAATGTTTGCACAGTAATTACTTCCTCGGTATCTCATGTCAAATAGGAAAGCTCAGAATTCTTCTCTATTTATGTTCCTCCCTCCTATTTTGAAAATGGAAGGAATAACAATAAGGATGAAATGAGATGAGCGTTCGTAATATTGTAGTACTCATAATGATTTGGATAAATCTCGCTGTATTTCAACTTATCGGTTACTTTATCCGTTTCATTAGGATTGTATCTGAATCTAATAAACACCGATCTTAAAAAATACCAACCTTACAATGTGATTAACATTATCATACCTACACATGATTCCAACAGCAAAAACAAGAAAAAATCAACAACCTTGAAATACGTACCCAACATAATTTAAAACCATGCATGAACAAATATAATTCAGGACATTTAACAAACAGCTAGCATATATATATATTATTAGTATATATATATATATATATATATATATATATATATATATATATATATATATATATATATATGGTGGAATATGCATTAAGAAGTTTAGACGATCGAAAGGTCAGCTACATCAAAATATAACGAACGCATGGATTGGCTGGGTGAGAGAATGACGGTCAAATGTTATGAAAAAAAGAAGGGAGTTTAATAGGAAGCTTCGCGGATGAATCAAGCAGGAAGATTTCATTCTGACCGGCATCGCGTGTCTGAACGGATCGTGGGTCGTGAGAGGGAGCGAGGTAGTGCAGATAGTCAGAGTCGGGTTATCAGATTGTGAAATTTGAAGGACAGCAAATAATATTGCAGATATTGCATGTGAAAGTAATATTGATGCATAAATTGGGACTTCGTCGGGAGTGGTAATTGAGTTATAGGTTTCGGGACTATGTCATAGGACGTAATCAGGACTGATAATTTTGATAGTTTGACACCATCTTGGATAGGAGCAGAAGAGGATTTCTTGGAACTTTGGACTACGGCAAGCTCGCAAGATATTTCGACTGAGAAGTCTTCGAGGGACATCAACGAAGAATAGATAAGTTAACCGCGGTATAAAATTCTAAATTCAAAGATATCTTGATCAAAGGCTAACATTAAAATCATGTATTAAATTCACTATATTGTTTGCAAAAAGGTAACAATAAACTTTGTTAAATTTTGTTCTTTAGAAAAGAAAGTGATCTTTCATTTAGTCAATCCAAACAGTAATGAACTAGGAATTAGAATCATTCTAATTTCAGATTCCCAGCAGCGCTGTATAGTCTGCGGATTCTATAATCCATTATAAAGGTAATAAGGATTATATATATCGTGACCCATTGACCCAGCAAGCCGGATGCTAAGATCTTTGCGAGAAATTAATGTAGAGAGAAAATTTGTATATCTCAAAATGGCGCGCCAACGTGATGCATAATTTGTTATAATTTATAACAATTGGTGACACGGATAAAATTAGTCTTATAAATTATAATAAAGTGATCCAAAGGGAATCTGAAATTTATGGATTGACATTTGAAATTAATTGTTAATTATAAGAAAGGGCCAAGACCATTTCATTGGTGTGATTTTAAAATAATTTAACAGAGAGATTTTAATTTGTATTAGAATTCAAAATGGATACTAGGAGCAAAAAATTGCGTATGGAGAATGTTAATGTAGATGATATGGCGTCTGCTAATACTAATCCCGAGGGAGAAATCTCGCGTGAAATTAGTGAGATTGAACCACAAGAAAAGGAAATAATGGCTGCACCGTTAGGAAATATGGACCCTAATAATTTAATTCTTAAAATGTTAGCAGAAATGAACGCAAAACTTGAGCATAATAATACTAAATTAGAGGGAATTACTTCAGATATGAATACTAAATTAGAGGGAATTACTTCAGATATGAATACTAAATTAGAGGGAATTACTTCAGATATTAATACTAAATTAGAGGGAATTACTTCAGATATTAATACTAAATTAGAAAAAAATAACGCTAAATTGGAAGGAATGACATCGAAAATGTCATTAGAATTGAAGAATTTTCGTCAGGAAATACACGAGGAAATAGTGCAATTACGGGTGGATACATCGGCTGAATTCAATATTATTCATTGTAAAATTGAGTCTTTTAATAATCAAGTCGACCAAATGCAGAGGGAATTAAAAGAATCTGGCGACAAAATTAATTCCAAAGTTAATAATTTACAGGAGAACGTTGTGACATTGGGACATTTACATGACCAACAATGCGAAAAGTTGACAATCGTCGAATCGCGTGTAGATAACTTAAACGCAATGTCGCTTCAACATGGCGAAAAAATTGAAAACATAGAATCTAAATTAGTTAATTCGGATAGTAAATTAGAAAAACGAATACAGGAGGGACTTAGAAACATTAAAATGGTGCAAGAATCTGAATCTGGGAAATACATGTCGGACATTAAGGACAAGATTGAACAGTTAGAAAACGAATTCATACGTTCGCAGGGAAATATAGCAATGAATGCATCGGCGCTTGTAATACCAAGCCACCTAAAATTTCATGGTGATATGAAAAAACAACCGTGGTCGTTTATTTCAAAATTAGAGAATTATTTTATGATAAATAATATCCCCGAAAGATTAAAATTGCATATAGTAGAACAAGCCATGTCGTCAAAGGCACATCATTGGTTGACCTCTTTAGTACCGGAACCGACTAATTATAAGGAATGGAAGGATAAATTCTTAAAAAGATATTGGAACGAAAGCCACAAGTTTGATCTAAAATACAAATTAATGAGTGAAAGGTATAAGAAGGGTGGAGCCGAGAATATGTGTGACTTCGCAACACGTAAAATAGCAGCATTCAAGGCATGCGAAGACAGAATGGATAGCAATGAATTAATTAAAATTATTATTCGTCAGTTGCCTGTAAATATCCAAAATTTATTGTGGAACTCCATGCCTATTGATTCTGAGGATCTGGTCGAACGTTTAAGTCGATTCGACCAGACATTGAATAGTGATTATGATCGTAGTAACGGGTATCAATATAATGAAAGCAGGAACGAGAATAACAATGGAACAGGAAAAACAATGAATAATTACAACCGCCAAGGAAATTATAGCTCAGAAAGAAAGGATGACAGGGGAAATAGTACTAAAATGGAAAATAAAAAGACAGGAAACGGGTATCCGCGGAGGTTCAAAGAGGACAATAAACGGGAACATGTGGAAATTAATGCGATTGAACAGGAAAACTCCCAGTGTTCGAAGTAAATGGGCGGGATACTTCGAACGATGATAATGAGGGCGTGATGGTTCTTAAGGAGTTGAATAGCATTGAAGTATCGGCGGAAGATTTATTAAGGGAAGATACGGACGAATGGGCGGAGAATAGCACGTGTTTAATTTTGAAGGGGATATTTCGGAATATACCTGTAGACATTTTAATTGACACAGGTGCTAATGTTTGTGCAGTGTCGGAAAAATTATATGAGCAGTTAAAGAAAAAGTGAAATAAAATTGAGGAGCTACCCACTAGGAGTTTGGATATTCGGACAGCTAATGGAAGGCGCATCGAAACGAGAAGTCAGCAAATTTGGGTGGAAGTGGAAGTCCAAGGGATGACAATTCAGTTTCCGGCAATTGTAGTGAAGAATTTGATTCGTCCGATTATTTTGGGGATTGATGGCCTAAAAATGTATGACGCCAAGGTCGACATAGGTAACAGGAGTATATTGTTACGAGGTGACAAAGGGCAACAACATTGTTTAGGGATCAAAGACCAGGAGGGCGAAGATATGTGTATTTGCGATATTGCGGAACAAATTGAAGAGACCAGGGACCAGATCCACGCGGCAGCAGAGGGCGCGGTCGACGAAAACGGAATAGATGCTAGTGAAGCTATTGAAATGTTAGTCAATGAATATAAAGATATGTTTGGAAGTTCAAGGGAGCCGGTAAAGGGATATCAATTTAAAATTGAATTGATGGATGAGAAACCTTTTAATCTGAAACAATATCCAATCCCCCATGTATATAAAAGCGAAGTACGTAAACAAATAAACACGATGCTTGAGGATGGTATAATAAAAAAATCGATGACTCCGTATGTAAGCCCAATAGTGATAGTTCGTAAGAAAGACAATAAGATCAGATTTTGTGTGGATGCTAGGAAACTCAATAGCAAGACCATCGCTCGTCATGAAAAACCGCCGAAATTAGATGAAATGATGTGGAAGGTAAAAGGAGCTCGGATATTCACGGGACTGGATTTTACTGCGTCGTACTGGCAAATTGGACTACACCCAGAATCGCAAAAATTTGTCAGTTTTTTATTTGAAGGCAATACGTATAGTTTTCAGAGGATGGCCTTTGGATTAAAGAATAGTGGCGCAGCTTTAATCAGTTATTTGGACGATGTAATACCGGATGAGCTAAAGGAAACTACTCTCATGTACGTCGACGATATTGTGTTATTCTCTACCAATATGTTTGAACATTTAAAGAAGTTGAAAAAACTATTCGAAATCTTTCGGAAGTATAATTTAAAATTAAATATTGGAAAATGCCAATTCAGGAGGAGGAATATAAAATTTATGGGGCACGTCATATCGGATCAAGGAATGTCGATGCAAGATAAAAAGAAAGAATTGATTAAGAATTTTCCACGACCTCGGAATGTAAGGGAAGTTAGAAGATTGATTGGGGTGTGCAATTATTATTCCCGGTTCTGCAAAGGTTATTCAGAAATTATACACCCAATAATAGAATTGCTAAAGAAGGGGAGGAAATGGGCGTAGGATACAAAATGTCAAGAGGCGTTTAAAAAATTAAAAGAACTATTTGAGAAGACATTTTTGATCAGTTATCCAGATTTCGACAAAAGAATGTATCTACAAGTGGATAGTAGTGGATTTGCCATGGGAGCTGTGTTGTTCCAATACGACGAAAAGAATAAGAAGAGAATAATCGCCCTAGAAAGTCGTGTTTTGACCCTTGGCGAACGACTTTTTACTACCAGTGAACGGGAAGCTTTAGGAATTGTGTGGGCTACGCAGAAATTACGGGCTATATTAATTGGACGACCATTTACCGTCATTACGGACCACAAGGACCTAATTTTCTTAATGAGAAGTCATTTGAATAACGATAGATTGTTGAGATGGTCACTATGGCTTCAACAATTTGATTTTAACATCCAATATTGTGAAGGCCGTGATAACGTTTTGCCCGATTATTTATCGAGAATCAGGATAAAGGAAAGGGAAGGTAGTGTGGAACCCGATATTAATGCTATCCAGTTAACGGAAATACGACCGAAATGGACGAAGGAGGAATTAGCGAAAATTCAAAGAGAGGATCCTGTGGGGAGGCAAATAATTGAGCATTTTTCGGCGGAAGATAACGACCGACGGCAGGATGATCCGAAATTTTCAATATGGAAGATGTACGAGGGGGTATTATTACATCGGATTAGGAAACGAGGGACGCAGTATCAAATTTGGATACCAGAAGCGCATAGGCGAGAACTGATTCTATCTACGCATCAACATTTCGGCCACTTTGGATGTAACAAAATCGAAGTAATACTAAGATCAAAATGCTATTGGAAAGGCATGGGGCGAAAAATCCGTAAGCAAATCAGTAAGTGTGACGTCTGTCAGAAAACCAAACAGCCCAATAAAAGGTATGAGGGGAGCAGCAAAGCGATAATACCTACGTCAACTAAGGAAATATACGCTGTGGATCTTTATGGACCAATGCCGAAATCCAAATTTGGGAATCAATATTTGTTAGTAATAATGGATGTTTTTTCTAAAATCACAAAATTATATCCTATTAGAAAGGCGAATGCACAGAGTTGCATTACGCAATGCCACAAATTTTTTGAAGAATTCGGTATACCTAAAAAAATTATTAGTGATCTGGGGACGCAATTTACTAGTGGAAAATGGGAACAAGACATGGGAAGAATTGGTATCCAAATATGTTACACGACGGTACGGAATCCTCAAGCTAACCCCAGCGAAAGGATTATGAAGGAGATTTCGCGTTTATTTAGAGTCTACATTTCGGAAAGCCATAACCGATGGATGGAGGCCGTTCCAGTATTGAACTACGTTTTGAATAATGTTCCGCATGGGAGCACGCGAAGCACGCCTATAGAGGTCCACATGGGTAGGAAAGAAAAAAAATGATCCGTTTCGAAGGATTAGGATACCACCAGATATAAGTGGGATCCCAGATGATGTGAGAGATACGTGAATAATTTATGACAATTTGAGGGAGGCAGCAGCCAAAAGAAAGCTAAAACAGAAGCAATGCTTTCGAGGCGAGTATAAGGAGGGTGATGAAGTGTTAATTAGAGTACCTCAAGTGTCGTCAGCGGATAAGAAGCTATTTTATAAATTTTTCCCATTGTATAAAGGTCCGTACCGAATTTGTAAAGTATTAAGCAAGAATGCTGCGATTTTGAATGATGAAAACGGACGACAAATGGGAACATATAACTACAGGAACATGAAGCCGTATATGAGGGACGACACGCATGATTAAATTTTCTGGTCATGACAGAGATTTGTAAATAGTTGTAAATATTAGGAGTAATAGTTTTTCTTTTGTTATTGTTTTGTTATTATGTGTATTTTGTCAGTATGTGTAGGGAGTTTAATTTAATGTGTATGTGTATTCAATGAAGTTAATGGGGAGCAAATATTAGGCAGAAACGGTTATTAGAATACCTGGTGAAATGGTTATTGTTGGCACATTCCGAAAGGAAAATGTAAATAGTTTTAAGGCAGCAAGAAACAAGACCTAGTGCAGTGCAAAGTGTAAAGTGTTAATGTCGTTTAGTGTGAAGAAGCAAGAAGAAAGTGTTCAGTTTTAGTCTTGTCATTTAGTTAGGTTGTAGCAAACCAAATGACGCTTGGAGAGGGGACGCTGTGACATACCGATATGTCACATGAATATAAACTAACATTTATTTGAAGACTATATGGTGGAATATGCATTAAGAAGTTTAGACGATCGAAGGGTCAGCTACACCAAAATATAACGAACGCATGGATTGGCTGGGTGAGAGAATGACGGTCAAATGTTATGAAAAAAAAAGAAGGGAGTTTAATAGGAAGCTTCGAGGGGTGAATCATGCAAGAAGAATTCATTCTGACCGGCATCGCGTGTCTGAACGGATCGTGGGTCGTGAGAGGGAGCGAGGTAGTGCAGATAGTCAGAGTCGGGTTATCAGATTGTGAAATTTGAAGGACAGCAAATAATATTGCAGATATTGCATGTGGAAGTAATATTGATGCATAAATTGGAACTTTGTCGGGAGTGGTGATTGAGTTATAGGTTTCGGGACTATGTCATAGGACGTAAGCGGGACTGATAATTTTGATAGTTTGACACCATCTTGGATAGGAGCAGAAGAGGATTTCTTGGAACTTTGGACTACGGCAAGCTCGCAAGATATTTCGACTGAGAAGTCTTCGAGGGACATCAACGAAGAATAGATAAGTTAACCGCAGTATAAAATTCTAAATTCAAAGATATCTTGATCAAAGGCCTAACATTAAAATCATGTATTAAATTCACTATATTGTTTGCAAAAAAGGTAACAATAAACTTTGTTAAATTTTGTTCTTTAGAAAAGAAAGTGATCTTTCATTTAGTCAATCCAAACAGTAATGAACTAGGAATTAGAATCATTCTAATTTCAGATTCCCAGCAGCGCTGTATAGTCTGCGGATTCTATAATCAATTATAAAGGTAATAAGGATTATATATATCGTGACCCATTGACCCAGCAAGCCGGACGCTAAGATCTTTGCGAGATATTAAAGTAGAGAGAAAATTTGTATATCTCAATATATATATA
>BLKR01013319.1:0-12220 GCA_011170035.1 Teleogryllus occipitalis | reverse complement strand
GGAAAATCGATAATCTCTCTCAACAAAGATGATTTTATGCAACTCTTTTCTCAACTATAATATCCTAGAAAACAGAAAGACGTCATTAATATTGTCGCCTTGTGTGTAACTAAAAGCAGTATTTTTTTGTTAAATTTGGTCGAAATATTTTTTTGAAATGAAAAAATCACTGTTAATTTTTTATTAAAAATTTGTATTATATTTGTTGTATTTTACAAAATTGAAAACACAAAATATATTTATACCTACTGATCTATCTACATACATAATTAACACCAATAGCATACACCATAGCAATCAATGTTCAGGAACATTTCCACATTCAAAACCCTTTTTCGACAAATTTAATTTTGAAATTTATTTAATTTTAATTTAAAGCTAAGAAATGTCAATTTACAATCTAAGCCTCTCCAATGAAGACAAGGGATTCCAGAAATATTTATCAGACCTACTTTCTGGAAACCGTATTAACTTCAAAGTAAGACATTGCAAATACGTTTTGACACATTAAGAATAATTGTAACTGTAACACCAACAGTTCCATAATCTTTATTCACATTATCTATGAAAAGCGTTTGTGAATCAGTACATGCATTTACTATTTTGTTTCTATCTAAGTACAGGAGACAAACAGTATAGTAAGAATAAAACTCGTATCAAGGCAGACAAGAGACGTCCAGACGGGATTTATTGAATTACATACAGATACAATAAAACCATGATATTTCTTCGTTATACAGCTAGAATTCTGAGATATTTCTTGCTAAACGAATTTCTTTCCGAAGTACTACGTGTATCTTCGAGGTATCCGAAGCATTAAGATCGCAATTTCACAGTAAAGTTTGTGCTCTAGGTCAGTTTTGTTCGTGTAAAAATTAAAATAACAGTCCAATATTTTAAAATACTTGTTATTCCCGATTTAAAATCGTGTTTTTTGATATCAATGCTGCGCATCTATTACGATTTTTTTTTAAATTCCTTGTTCTCTTTCGCGAATTTTGCCCGTTTCAAGCCTAACGTTGAGTAGACAAATGTAGAATTTTGTAAATTAGTGGATTTTTTGGTAATAGAATGGATAAAAGTATCTACGCAGACAGGAAATCGAAGCCATTACTCTCCGAATAATGGTATATCACATTGACACAGAGCCACCTATTCCCTATTTTAAAGTTTATTTTATAAAAACACATTTTATATTAAAGAAACTTGAAAGCAATATTAATTACAAGAGTGGTACTAATGGCACAGACTTTCTTTGCTGTAACCTAGCTTTTTTGTCTTGACACATACTTCTGCCAGCTGTCATCAATCGCCGTTCAAAGTACTTTTTTTTTAAAAAAAATTGTCAACTTTTCGGTTTCTTAATAGTACAATCGAAATATTACATTAAGACTATTAAAGAAGAGTAAAACTTTGTCCTAATAGTAATTCAATGAAAAATTTAGAGCAGTTTTTAACAAAATAGCGTTTAAGCGTTTCAGTAAATGCAAAATTTGGAAGCTCGTTTTCACAAAAAATTTTGAATTTTCAAAAACTTCATTTGAAGCACTTTAACACGCAAGTACTACAATAATGTTTATAATTGCTGAGGTCCTAGACTCGAGTCCCGACTAGGAAGATTTTTGACACTAGCTTGTCAGCTAAGTCGAATTCAGTCGCTATCTAGAGGAGAGCTTACCGCTCCGGTCGCGTATCCGTGGCATGTTGGGGGTGGATGAGCGCGCGCGGTTTAGGTATGTTGCACAGAATAGACCAAGGCCCCCATGGGCGAGGATTGACCGGCGGGGAATATGTGCACATCCTAGAAAATGTTATGGTCCCTTCCGTACGGGTGCTTTATCCTGACGGTGTAATACGTTTTCAGCAGGACCATTCTCCAGTCCATAAATCTCAGTTGGTTCAGAAATGGTTTGCAAGGCAGGAACAAGTCGAGCTTCTCGATTGGTCGCCTTGTGGCGCCGATATGAACCCAATTGAGAACGTGTGGGCCGAGACAAAAAGAACACTTTCTGAAAATTGGCCGAACCCGCAGCCAACGAGTGCAGATGCCGTGTGGGAACTGGTATGAGGGATGGGGTAGCAAACAGTGAAGGTTACGCTGCTAATCTCGTCCGTTCTCTACCACGGCGAATGCGTCAGGTAGTAGAGAACGAGGGCTTCTGGTCATCCTATTGAAGGATAGCCTGAAGACCGGTCCTTTTGAGGGCCACAAAAACATTGAAACAAAAATTGATAATATGACAATGAATCTTACACCTGGCTACTTCTCATGTATGAAAAAAAACAAAAAATAAAAAAATCTTAGGTACGGCTCGAACTCACTAAGTTACGACTACCATACTGGCCGCGATGTTAACCGTTCGCCTAAGAGAGTGCTTCTACAAAGATTACTTTTCGAGGAATATCAACTCGGCAAATACAACATTAAATTAATTTTTGAGAAAATATTTTTTAATATTTTTGAAACATTGCTACTATTTATCTAAAAAATACGCGAAAAATATAAATATTCTGAAAATTGTACACTATAAAATTGAAAGATTTTATAGTGTACTGGCGATAGATTTCACTAAGAAAAGTTGTTTTCAATTTTGATGATGTAAGTCAGGATCAAAAAACTTCAAATAAAATTTCCGAATTCCAGAGAATTTACTAATAATCGAACATAAATCATAATTTTAAGAACATTTTACTCACATTGAGCTCACAGTTAAAAAGAATTGGAGAAGGTTGTGAGTAAATTTTAAAGATTTCGTATTGACTTATATGAAATGCCCCCAAAATTATATTATCCGAATCAAATTCGACTCGCAACGAGTTAGGTTGAGCATTTTCATCAAAATGTCGAAAAAATATCTTGGATAATTACTTCCTCTTTACTACGTAGTAAGCCGTTCACGATCCCGAGGTTCAGTCAAATGGTAGAGAACGGGGGTTCCTAATCGTTTAATTGCAGAACGACAAAAAGGTCCTTTTTATTTCGTATCGGTACATTTTTTCGACATTAGTTTCGAAATCGACACATTAGTTTTTATAAAAAACACAAAATTATACCGGTTTTCCATTTTAGAAATTAACCAAAGAACTTTTACTCATTCGAATACGTATTAGAGAAATCCAGTGTTATAAAAAACTTGAAAGTCACATTTAAAAAAAATGAGAGTAGTTTTTTGAAAACACTTTGGCTTACAGTGTTATTATTTATTTGCCTGATTTGTTAATCAGACAAGAGGTTCATGTTATAGATATGTTTACAAGAAATATTTGAAAAATTGAATACTTGCATGTTGAAAATTTTAAATTTTGTAACGAAAATGAAACTTTCACTACGATTTTAACGACTCTTTGCACAGGTTGTAATAATTCAGTTTCATCATTTCACATGCCAATACTACGTCGTTGACCGAAAGAGACCCGACAGTGAGGGATGTTTGAGTCTAGTTACATATCTTGGTCGAATTTAGCTACTGATTCGAGGAGAATTGCAGCTGCTGCCTGCTCTTATCCGGCAGTTTCCTCTGTTTTTTCCGACAAATACCAGAAAAATCCGCCAATTATTTGCGCAGCATTACACAACTACCTCTATACGCCGTATATACGTATGTATACGAGATAGTAAAAATGCCGAAACAATACCTTAACAAATGGACTACGGACAGCGGATCATTTCTGGCTCAATTATTGTCTCCTCTCTCTCTCTCTCTCGCTCTCTCTCTCTCTCTCACACACACACACACACACCACACACACACACACACACCACACACACACACACACACCACACACACACACACACCACACACACAATCACACCAATCACACACAATCACACACACACACGCACTGACATGCCCAACTCTACCACACATGACGGGAGACCAGATTGGAGCATAGTTCATGGCGCGGTTGTAGTGTTACCGCGCTTGGAAAGATATCTGGAAGTGAAACACTGTAAGCCGAAGTGTTGTGGATGGACGGCGGATCAACCGTTTAAACGAGGGAAGAATTCTACCACCTCCCAAGGAGTAAAATGCACAACACTGACAGTACTAATAATAGTTAGCGCGCCCGGAATCACCAAACAATCTCTCAATGGCAATTTACTGTATTCGATACAAGAATACAAAAAAAATGAATATTTTTTCAAGATTGTTTGACTAACTCAGTAGGAAGATCATAATCTACAACAAAATAAAATACGGATTAAAGTTTTATTTAGCGTCTTATGAACATTGCCATAAAATACTTTCTTTTAAAAAAATCTTGCAGTTTAAAACTCCCAGCAATTCGCTGTGGCTTCAGCTTTCCTTGTTATGTATATTCTGCTTTCCCCTTTCTAAGATTCAAAGGTTAACTTATCTAGTGTTGCTCCAAAATGGCACAGACTTTCTCGTACTCGTAAGTCCCTTAATACGTTTAGTCTGTGTTAGCTTTTGTATTTTTCCCTATCCTCTTCCCAGCTACTACCTATTGGCGTCTATATCACATTTTTACTTTCTCATGCGTACTTCGTGACAAGAGAAAATGCTGTAATCGTGGGCCGGCGAATTTTTGAGAGAAAAACTCATTGCCAGGTCCTGGTAACGAAAAAGTGGGTAAATCGTGTTTGTATTCGAGAATATACGAAAATACTTCCCCTGACATGTTGTGTAATCAGAAACAATGCTTATGGGTCCTTGATACAGAAAATCGATTGACGGCAAAGCGTCTGTCTGTCCGACCGTTCGTCCGTCTCTGGTCTAGTGCCTAAGCCGTAGTGCCGATTTTTTTTCCAAAATTGGTATACTTTGATCGATTTAAAGGAACTCAAGGCCCCATGAATTTGAAACGGACACTTTTATTTTGGGAGTTCTTTAGGAAGAACCTCTATATTTTCAAAATTTTCTCAAAAATGGCTCCAAAAATCTTGATGTAACTTTGACCTCGAACCGCGTGAAGAACGCTTAAGTGATTAGCGTAGGTCACATTTTCGTTGAAATATCTAATTTTTCGAAAAATAAAATATTCAAAAAGTTTTCGGTGCTTTCCTGGATCCACAATATTGAAGTTAGAGATTTTTTCTTCATGGAAAGTGTTCTTTAAAGGCAAATTTTGAAATAAGGTCATGTACTACAATTTATCAAAAATATGATTGTTTTTCGCAAATTTTGTGTGGAATTTAGACAGTTTTTACATATTTTAAGCATTTTTTTCTAAAAAACCGGTTCCAATTTTTTTTTAAATTTTCTTCTCGGCAGAAAAAAGGAGTGTTAGTCTCATTTCCAGCAAACTCTGAATTTTCGAAAATTGTTATATATTAACATTTCAAAACTACAAAATTGAAGGTAGAAATATTTTCCATAAACAGAATCTGTTCTAAAAATCAGCTCTTTAAAAGAGATAATTTAAAATTGTTTGAAAAATAAGAACTTTCTTCCGTAAATTGTGCTAAAAAATTAAGCACTTTACATGAAAACATTTTCTCAAAAACCGTCTCAAATATTTTCTTAACTTTTTTCACAAATAGAACAGTAAAACCTTAAGAGAATGGCGCAGATGTAATTTTTGTCAAAGTCTCATAATTTTGAAAAATTTCAAAGTTTAATTTTAAGTGGTGGCGATAACTTACTTTTCTCTGTTTCGTTTATTAATATAATTTTGGTATACTTGACAACCCTTGTAATTTGCTGGCTGGTTTCATGAACTCAGCATGCATGTACCCGGCTGTGATTTATCCATTCGACATTCATTTGTTAAATACCCAATGCCGCATTTTACGCTTCTACGCGTGTCTTTACAGTAGTTTGACCGTATTTTTGGCACCGATGGCATTGAACTGGTGTTTTCTTTTTATATTATGGTTAAAATTTGATTCTTGCATTCAAAAGTTCGTCAATTTTGTAAATTTCTTGGTTGTTTTTGTGTGGTTCTAACTCCATAATGTGGAGGTGGAAAAAAGGGTGGTCTAAAATATTCTAGGATACCCGATATCGCACTTTCTGTATGTTACGAACAAGAAGGCCCTGAGATTTACGTTCATCTTTGACTTCTTCTTTGTTCACAGACAGTGAATATAACGAAGTACTACACGGAATACTCTGTTTTATTTTGTTTGATATGTGTGGTATTCCATATCTTTTTCATCCAGTACTTTAGTTATTTTTCTGTAGTCTTCAGTACTGTGTATGGTTTTATTTTTACTTGGTCTCTATGCATTTGATTTGTGAATTCCTTTAAATACATGTGTTAGTTTAGAAATTCTATTAACTTCGGTATATTCATAACATTTGCACAAATATTGATAATATACTGATACTTGTCGCATTTTGCGTTTACTTTTCATAGCGTCAAGTTCAGGTAGCTATATTTTGTTCATTAAGTCCCAAATAATCCAAACAGTCATTTCAAATTCAATAAAACTCTACAATTCCGTTGCTAATAATATAATTTGAAATGATTTTCTACAAACGATTAAAAGGAGATATGAACATGCCCCTGGCCGAAGGAACTAAAGTAAATGACTGACTACAATAAAAAAATATTTCAAAGAGCATTATATTAAGCGTCCAATGCCCCCAAAAAGGCTTGGAGACGCGTTAGGAAGGCGCAACAAATTTAAAAAGAAACTTATTCATTCTAAGAATGGTTATTATTAGTTGAAATGGTAGTGTATGTTTTTTGCTTTCCAGAGTCACGGGAGCATTTGAAGAACATAATAAATTAAAGAATTTGTGAATGTTATGACTATTATAGTGTAGCGGGTTCCTAGTTGAATCGACTGATTCTTTTATATGCTCGGAGAATTTGTGCGATCTCAGAAGATGACCTTCTTGGCATTTACATATTTAGGGAACAATTGTAATCGTAAGAACTTAAGTTTCCATGCTTTTGACTCGATAAGCAATGACCTCAATCGACTTACATTCTGAAGGTAGTTTCAAATAGCATTGTGGTGACAGGGTCAGATGGAAAAAGAGTGTACGTTGCGTTTGCAAAACGACTTGAAGGGCAGATTTGTGAGGTAACTGCGAAAAGATTGACTCTCAAACAAATGTGACTTGTCATGACGAACTAATTTCTTATAAACAATTACATACTCGTATCTCGATAATGAAAGGAGATACCGCCGATCGGATTGTGGAATTTTGCATTTCGTTTAAAGACAGTTTAGAGAAAATAAAAAATTTTCAATATTTGCAAATTTATAAACAATGTTCAATTTTTGCAATTCTGAAGTCGGAAGAGTTCCCTGATGTCCCAGAACCGAAAACTACGAATTAACAATTTTGCAACAAATAAACATTTTATAAACAATTTCGAAACGTGTGCTGTACGGACCGGGAGGGTCCTCAATTTGTCTCCGAGTTGAATATTGCAAAATAACAATTTTGACAAGAGATGCTAAATTATTACTAAATACCTAGTTTAATTGTTGCAAAAATGTTAAATTTAGTAAAACCGGATACTTAAATACTATTTTTTCGCCCAAACTTCCCACCCCCAAACATTTTCCCGATTCTGGAGCCGCCTTCGCACATTTCATTTCTTCGACCCGGATTCGTAATATTCGTTCATATACTTAAGTTGTTTGCATTAAAATTAATTCAATTGATTTTTCGCAAGTAAATCTAGATCATGTGAAAAATGTAATTAAACATTTTTCAAATCCACTAATTCTATTGCATGTGCTAAATATATTTATGTCGTAATGTATAATATTATCTTTATTGATGTATTTCATGTAGGCCATCGAATGGCTTGCACTAGGACGTAATGTGATCATTCCCGCCCCCTTGTGCCTTCTGCGCCAATACTCTCAACCCTTAGGATAAACACACCTATCATACGGAACGTTGATTCTAGATATGCTGATTGGGCGAAATCCGGCCTATCAACTTCTCAGTCGTTGGCAGTTGGTTGAGATTGTTCTTTTGTAATAGTTAACTACGAAAGAAGCAGATGGCGTTGTTCTCCGTACAGTGCTGCCAGAATGTGCAGAAGTACTGGGACTTCAGAAATTGGCCATACCCATTTTATGTGACGACGGCGGTACTAGATTGATATACTAGAATTTTACTTCTAGGAATATCATGTTCCTATACATTTGCTCCAATAAAATTAATATCTAACTATTGGTAATTCTATGTTGTTTGAATAAATAGGTTTGTGTGATCCCTGATATCAAAGTTGAAGGTAATACTCTGAGAGTAGCTTAATATGCCTTCTCCGAAACTTTAAATAGTTTTACAAATATTGTACCTTTTATTATTTTGAGTTTTTTAATTACTTTAGGAGGATAATTAAACTTTTTACGCATTTCCCCAACAAGAGACCGACACGCGTTTAAAGACTCATTGCTGGACCGAAACTGTGGTCCGAATGAGGTCCAACTACAGGTGACGATGGATGCTCATAGATTACACAATATGTCTTAGAGTGAATATATTGCTACTAAATAGCGTCTTTTTGGCTTTAAATGCAACGAATTGGTTCAAATTACATAAATACTTATTGTTCCTGTCTTGATCAACGCAGAGTATTTACCGATACCAGACATTTAAACACCAAACGTACGTGAAATGTTATCATTATCACTCTGTCTTGAATGTTTTTCTGTCAAAAATAAAATAAACTTCCTCCTTTAACTATTCTGTAGGAGCATTTACTGAGATAAGGAACATTATGCATTGTTTTGGTGATCCATATTGTTAACAAGAATATTCGTTTGCAAAATAGTGGAACTGAATAGCACTCAAACGTTTGAGCTTAACATATAAACATACTCGTTAAATAAAGAATATCCATTTCTCATTCAAGAATTCACAAATTCAGTTTTTATTGATACAAATAACTTTCGTGCGATCACTTAAGATAAACATGAGAAAGGATGAAACAAGAGTTGTCTTGGTTTAGTGGATAAAAGAAACCCCCTTGAGTGAAAGGTTAACATTCCTCAGAAAATGTAATTCTTATACCTGCCACACCGTGTATCATTTTATTTCCAGAAGTTGTTCGGATTCTTTCTTCGAAATTCTTTTCAGTTGGAAATTGAATGAAACTCAATTGATTCTCTTCTCTGACATCAATCGCGTCATGTTTAATCCGACACCTTGTAGGGTTGCTTTGGATTGGGTGTCTGTTACGCAATGGAGAAAAAAATACTTAGTCGAGTAACCTGGATAAAAGAGTACTGAAGTAATTGAGGTGAATAACATACTGAAATACTTGTAGCAACGTTGGGAAATTTACGTCTTAAAAATTTCAATCTGGTTTCAATAGAGCACGCTTTGAGATTTTTTAAGAGAGTCAAGTTTGGTTGTGACATCAGATAAATCTATTCCAAAGGAGAGATATTTTGTACTATTATCATTGACTGGAGTATAAACTACAAAATCGTAGAAAAATAAGAGAATTGAAACAGGAGGTCACGAATATGTGCGTTGTTACATGACAGAAATTTTCTCGAATAATGAGTAATGGTTTTATAAAAGATAATACTTTTATTGCAAATTATGTTCTTGAAATATGTGTACTGTCGTGCAAATCTACCCATCAAACTATTTGAAAGATAGCATGTCTATTATCTAGCATTTTCTAAAATTCACTTTATTCATAAAATTTACCTTATTGTTGCATAATAGCAAATAATGTGCTTCACATTACTAAATTTCCTCCTTGCCGTTCACCGATATTTGCTACCATTCCAACCAAACGAAACGAAGTTAATTTTGCTTCGAAATCTAACAACATCACACATAATAGTGAACAATTTTCTCAAAATGAAATAACTTCACAAGAACGTAAAAAATAATATTTTCAGGTCTTTTCAATAAAAAATAGATTATTTTTATTCGTAATATTAATATTGTAGATAATCGATTTTATTTAAAAAGTTTTAAGCAAATTTCACTTGTTTCATGTAATTTCATACGTTGTTTTCAAGATATATAAAATGTAAAGGAAAAATGGAAGTATTTTGAAAATACTAATTGTTTTTTTATCGGGTATCTCCAAATATTAAATGATACCATTTCAAATTTCTAGGCTATTGTGGTAATTTTATTCTAGAGTATCAGTTTAGAAGAATGTTTAGTTCTGTTGACTTACAGCGAGGATTTTGAAAGACCTTTTTTGTGTATCAGGTAACCCCGACATGTGCACTTCTGTCAACATCTGAAGATCGATTTTTTGTAGCATTTCATAACTTTGTCTATTTTTATTGAATATTTGCATGCGTTAGCCTGTGAGGCTTTTGCCTATTGCACTACGTATACAATAAAGTTAGGGCTGGTCTTTAGGTAATATTATCACCACGTATTGATAATATGGACTAACTTACCCTTTATTTCTGAAAAGGATTGGTGTTATAACAAGAAAATAAATTTTGAAGTCAACAAAGAAGGCGGCATTTTCTATAAAATACAATTTATTTCATGACAAGCCCATGGGGGGAGAAAAATTTTTAAACTGACGAAATATTCAAAGCAAAATCCAAATGAAAAATATCAATGGCGATACAAAAAACGCACGTGTTATTTTTAATAAGTATGAATGACATAAAATGTCACTTCATCTTATTGCGATACATCGACACCGCTGGACTGCTGGCAATATGTCCGACGTGGAACACAAAATCCGCAGGGGTGACAAAAACGTCAAAGCAATAGATTAAAGCTAATTGAAGCAAATAATTGTGTTTATTTTTATTTTATATTAAAATTTGACTTATTAAAAATGAAAAATAAAAATTAAGGTTTTTGAAATATGAACATTTACCAACAGAATTTTACGATTTACAATTATGCAAAAAGTGTGTAAAATGGTTTTCGGAAAGCAAAATGTACTCAGGTCAGACAGATTTTTACCAACCATCTAAATATTTCAGGACAGTTTTCTGTCGCAGTGAAGGTTGGCCACCTTAGCAGTCTGATCATAATAACTCCATCTTCGAATTACATGTTTTCGTTAGTTAATAGGAAAATCAGCCTAAGTCTTAGAATTAAATGTCACTTGCCGATTTTATTTAAAAATAGTTTTCAAATTTGATTTCAATCTCGTTTGGAAAAACGATATACCTAAAGAACTACAATTCTCTATAATGAAATCTATCATTTGTGAAATGAGAATGTAACACAATAGAATCAGAAAGTTAATAGTGCAGTATTAGTAAATAGCAACAGCAAATATGCTTCTAATCAAAACCACACATTTTATAAAAACTAGCACGCAGACTGCTTAAGGACAAATAAAATACTCTCCTACAACACCGCAACAAATGTAATATTCTAAAAACATTACTCTTCACGAATGCTGCAATAACGTAGTATAAAATAAAAGTCCAAAAATATTTTACTTACCGAGGATATAAAAAAATGTGACATGTTCTGAACGGTGAATACTGTGTGTGTGCATACTGAATAGCAGATCTTAGCTGATATCAATAGCTGGCACATTACATGCTCCTGAGAATAGATTAAATAACCCAATTGAATATTTACATTTTCCAGCAAAATCGTGTTTCATTGTTTTTGTATACTTTCTGAATTCCTGGGTATCTAATGCCAAGTCATCATAACCATTACATCATATCCGTGACACAAGAGCGGAGTGGGCTAGTTTTTTTCAGTTTCTACGCATATTGAAAATTAGGAATACTTGTAATGGTTAAAGGAAAGATGGGATAGGATTGTGATGCTTTTGGGGATATTAGCCTTAGGAATCCAGATTTGACATGCAGTGAAATGAAAGAAAATTCCTGTGGGCACTGTTCACTAGCAGAGAATTTAATCTGAAATTCCCAGCTAATGTGAAATCACACTAAATTGTCTGCCACATTGCAGATGACTTACAGATTTAGCGGTAATGTACAGGAGGTTAATGGAGCAGGGTTGGATTACACAATCTCATTAAAAGCTCTTGTAAACACTCAGAGCGGAATGGTAGACCTATTTGCTTGAAATTTATGCAGTCCAATCATCATCATCATCATCATCATCATCATCATCATCAAGACAAAAAGGACCTTGTCGCTGCCGCCATGACATATTTTTCACTGTCTTCTTCGTCTGTGTGGTTAGTAAAATTTAGTTCTTTTTGAAATTCTTCTGAGAATTTTATTCTAGGTCTCTCTTCTTTTCTCTTTTCTCTTTCTAGGTCTCTCTCCCCCTGGTACTTTACAATATTGTCATGTCCGAAAATGAGTCCCAAAAATTTTGGTTTTCTTTTCAAAGTAGATTTTACT
>BLKR01013318.1:0-12223 GCA_011170035.1 Teleogryllus occipitalis | reverse complement strand
TTTTTTTGTTTTTTTTTCTCCCTTTCAAAATTCAAAACTTAAGTAGTACATGATTTAGTGTAGGGATCACAGAATTTTGAAAATGTGCACACAATTCACTTTTCCCCATACATAGCCCGTCATACGCAGTTTTTAACTGTTTTTTTTGACGTAAATAAATAAATAAATAAAATAAAGGTATAGGAGGGAAAAGTGCGACATGTACCGGGATACAGTCGAATCTTTGTCTTATGTGATACAGTTGAATAGAAAATAACAACAATGCGATCTTAATGTAGGCGTTAACAACTTAAATTATAAAAATAAAATTAAAAAAGTTCAGGAAAGTCTAATACCTAATTCACGGGAATTCTTCCTTCTTGACAACAAAAATCTGCCGACGCGTTAACAAGTGTGTTCGCAATGTTAAAGTAACATTCAACACACACATTTAGTATTTTGCGACAAGCAACATGTAACGTTCGTTCAGCATTTAATAGGTTGATATTAAATGATGGTTTGGTTAGCGTTTCAGATATGAGTTTTTTTATTGACTTATTTAGCTTTACGTACAAAATGAGTTAACTGAACGTACAAAATGGGCGAAAGTAAGTATCCGACAGATAAGATACTTGTGTATTAGTAGGATATTTCTTGACATTTTGTTAAACCAGTCAGAAGAAATATAACAAGATAAAACAATGTACTTCACTAAGGTGAATATTTACTTCAATTATTTCTCTCGCGAAGGGTAGATTATATTATGTTTGCACAAAAATATATCTTTTCATTCCAAGCATGCCTCTCCTGAATTTTATCAAGAAAGGTTTATAGAGAAAATAAAATATTGCTGATTTTAATTGCATTTTAAAGTGCATATTTTGGAATATTATGCCATAAATGCATATTTTTAAAAGCGTATATCCAGCTTTTTTAGGACATAAAAATCCTCTCCCTTCCTATCATTATTGCGCGAGTGAAACAAATATAAGTCGCTCAAAGGGATGTTTTAATTGACATTTTTTTTGACATAATTTTCGTAACATTGAAATATTTGTGTAGTAATGTGAAGGTACTTACCTTGGTGTTAGCCCAGGGACACAGCATACCAAGGGAATAGAGGCCCATCAATGCTCCAGATGTTATGCTTAATAAGGTAACAGTCATCTACAATAAACAATAATACAATCT
Organism: Teleogryllus occipitalis; assembly: GCA_011170035.1. Classification (NCBI taxonomy): domain Eukaryota; kingdom Metazoa; phylum Arthropoda; class Insecta; order Orthoptera; family Gryllidae; genus Teleogryllus; species Teleogryllus occipitalis. Next base: position 11,053 of record BLKR01013318.1, on the reverse strand, counting down.
CATTACTCATTCAAGTAAAAATAAAATTTAAAATTATTTAAGTCTTCAATTAAAAATAGATGTAAAAAAGAAAATAAAACTAGTTTTGTATGATGGAGGTATTATGGTAATGAACTAATCAGAGAATCTCGACATAGAAAGACACAAAAATAAATTTTGATTATTAAATTCTAATTTTTGAATCATCAAGAATGGAGTTTTGGGAGGACAAATACGCAAACTTCAAGTTGGTGAAAAACTTATCTTTTTAATTGGTTGCACAATATTTGCGTTGAATATATACGAGTTCTTTAAATTATTATTATTATATGAACTTTAAATGTTAATGAAAGTGTAGCTCAACAACTTTTAAAACAACAGCTGAGGACGGGGCATACGTCAGTAAGCGTTACGAATCTTCAATTGCGTTACGAAGCTTCACTACTATCCCTGCGGAGCAGTAATTCCTCCTCAAGGTAGAACATAGAAGGTTTTAGATAGAAATAAGGTCATGTACAATTTTTCGAAAACATGAGTACTTTTCGCGTAATTTTGTGTGAAATTATGGCAATTATTTTTATAAACAATTATTTTCTCAAAAATAGCTCCAAATTTTTTTCTGTAAATTATTCTTCGAATATCTCAAAGGACGGCAAAAAAATTGGCGCTAGTCTCATTTCCGGCGAACTCTGTAATTTAGAAAATCGCGAAAAGTTAAGATTTCAAATCTACAAAAATGAAAATACAGTTTTATCTTAAACAAAATCTGTTTTGAAAATAAACTCTTAAAAATAGATGTTGTATAATTTTTGGAAATAAACGAGTAGTTTTTGCGTAATTTGTGCTTGAAATTAATGCAATAAAAAAATTCTCAAAAATTGCTCCAAATTTTTTCATCCATTATTTTCCAAGGATAGAAGAGGGAACGATTAACAAAATGGCTCAGGTCTCATTTTCGTTTATCTCTGAATTTTCAAAAATTGCAAATTTAGAGTTAATATGAGAAAGTATGTGATGTTTAGCCCCCACAAGTTTCCATTATTCAGCAAAGTACCGGGCTAATAGATTTTTACAAAATATTCAGCTTTCACGGAAAGCAATGCACATATTTTCCCCTGCTACCCGTCCAATATTGTACTCTCTGACAAGTTTTATTGGATATGGAAAATTCTGGCTCGGGGAGGTGAAAGGTTTTTTCAGTGACAGCACCGTCAACAATGCTGACGATCGAGACATTGATTACAGAGTTTAGTAATCATTCTTCAGTAAGAGAGATGACTCAAGACAACTTTTGATTTCTTCATAAACACTAGTAATTATCACCAGCGGTATCGGCTACGCGGTGTAAAGCAATATTTCATAGTCTTCGTCCTGGGAGGGGTAAGAGGCCAAACCTAAGCCAGCCTAGCTCTGACTAGGGAGATTAGGAAAATAACTAGTCCGAGAAAGACGAAGTTCGAGAAGTTCTTGTCCCTGAAAATGCCGTTCTGTAGCACCATTTGTGCCCGAAGGCTATGTGCGCGTAGTTCTACGTCAGGTCTACGGAGGTTCTACAAAGGTCTCTGTCCCAGCGGCCTGCTGGGGCCGTTTATCACACTTGGAGACACATCATTTCACTGCTCCTCAGGCAGGTAAGTTAAACCAGAGGAGGAAGAACTCTCCGACCTCTACATTTCGCTTGTGCGTTGTCCCGTTGTTTTTCAAAGTTGATGAACTGTAAACAATCTTCTCATTCAGTGTGTTCAATAAGATCCTTTTGGAAATGAAAATTTTAATTGACTGTTACATGAATTCATTTTTCTTTAGTCAAGATGTAGATTTATTTTTGTTACTTCCTTTTCGTGAAATTGTTCTCCTCTACTTTTGCTTAGTTTTTTTCGTTATCTCCATGCAAACAATGCGGAACTAAAACTTTCATATTCGTGTGTCAAAATTGTGAGAAACACTTTTGAATTGAAAGAGAAACATTTGAATTTTAAGAAATGATTTTATAAACTATTTTTCCTGTACGATCAGTATCGTTTTTTTGACCAATCGTATCTTGCTTGTGTTTGTACTTCATCACCTGAAGGAACGTCTAGATCAGATGGTCCACTGCTCTATCAGTTTCATAATTAAATTTCTAGATTTAATAGTTACCTGCACTGCGCTCCCCAATTTTTCAACTACGAATACCGCTAGAATACACACCGATCCAACTATTACGACTATTATTTTCATGTATGTGTTGGCGTACTTCTCTCTTATTTTCTGGGAGAGGAACGGAGCAATGAAATCTTCAAATATAGTCCCAGATACAGTATTGAGACATGTTGACATAGAGCTGCATAAATAAGATCCATATATAATTAAAAATAAATTTTGATTTTTTAAAAAAAAATAAACAAATGCTATAAAACTGCTCAACAGAATCTTTACTTACGGTTTCGAACTTATGTTAAATGTTTTACCTCACACCACAACTATACTTACCTCAAAGCTGCACTAAACACACCAGCAATAAATAGTCCAGGAAAACCCGGTATTCGGCCGGCTATATCCATGACATAATACGGTAATAATTGATCCTGTTTATTAATCGCCTGAAAATATCAAAATTCAGTTCTGAATCATTGTGTTAAAGGATCAACATATAGCATCATTCGCTTAACATAAAATCATAACATATGTTACCTTCGTAGACAGAGGGTCGCAGTCATAATATTGGGCGTATATCAATAATCCTGTTAAACAACTTATGGATTTGCACACAATCAAACCGATGGAATATATTATCATTGCTCTGTAGAAAGAAATTATAAAATTGTTCATTGAGAGTTTTTAGAGTTATTATGTAACATTTAGAACTATTATATTAACAAAATAGTTAAACACGAATTTAAGATAACTCACTAACTAAAATATCAAGTTATTTTTTCATGAGTTTATGTAGACTATTCCACTCGTGAAGTTAAAGACAAGAGTATTTAACTGTACACACAAAATGCCCCAATCAGGACGGTGTATCTCAAGAAGTTTATCGCTTTTTCTATTTGAATTTTCTTACTGCTTCTCCCTACTGGCCAATCATAAACTGTGACTTCTATCTTAGGAGGAGGCGGGATACATCGATTGCAATGTGGATGTTCAATAAACCGCGTATGTGTATAACCTAACCTATTTGATTTTATCATAGCTTTAAGTTATTTTCAATATTTGGCGCAATTTGGAACTCTGTTAGACATAACTTCACTCGTGGAATAGTCCTGTTAAATACCACTCGTGCTTTGGAAATTCTCAGATAAATCTCCACCTCTCTTCGCGAGTCGGGAACTTATCGACAATTTCCAAAGCACTACCTATGATAAAAAAGGAACCTTACGTTTGCGCGTCTTTCATTGTCGGCACGGCAAGAAAACGTTGGATTACTGATTGGCTAACCCCAGCGGTAAGGTAAGCGAAAGTCCAGCCTATTGTCGTTGTTAAGAAAGTCATTCGAGCAAAAATGCTTGGATCCATGCTAAAAATAAATGTACAAAGTAAATAATTTTTGCATTGTGGTTGCGAAGTTCATATAATGTATTTATTAGGCAAGATTTTCCAATGAAATTGTGACAGAGTGGCGGTTTGTGTTTAGCACTACAATGTCGCGATTTATCAGAACCTGAAACTTCACGTGAATTTCATGCGAAGTTCGGTGTGGAAGGACCGGAAGGTGTTCACTTAGGAACATTGTTATATTAAATTCTACAATAAAAGTGTTAAAATAGGGATTTAGTTACTTTTTGCTCAGAAGTTTAAATAATAGCTTCTAAAATTAGCGACATAAATATGTGCCAATTATATGAGTAGTTCAGGTGTTCGTGGCGAATCGTGGGTATAATTGCGTTAGTACTTAATTTCAAATAAAGACCTATTAATAATAATAAATTTAAGTCATTTACTGTGAGCCAAGGTCTGGTACATTCCAAATTTGCAATTATTTGAATTTTTAGAAGGAAGGAAGTCTAACAATATGTTTAAAAACTAATTTTACAAGGTCCAATAGGTTATTCACAGGCTTAATGATTACCGACCATAAAGCACTACTAGGGGGGGAGGGTGTTTAGAATCCTACACTGTTCATGGGCAACGTCAAGTAACTCTCTCCAGATAAAACAAGGCTTTTACTTTTTTGCTTTACTATCTTTACGTGCTAAAGAGAAAGTATTGTAAAACTGCGGTGGAAATCAGCAATTTTTCGACAGATAAATGCGTATTGTCGGATCCAGGTAACGAAAAAGTGGGTAAATCTTGTTCCTATGTGTCGTAAATTATTTCCTCTTACACGTTGTGTAGTTAGAATTCATATTTTGTAGGTCCTTGTTACCCAAAACGTCAATGATGTTAAAACATCTGCCCGAGTGTGGTCAACTTCAGCGCCTAAATTTCTGTCTGTTCTGAAGTGACATGTGTTCTAAAAACTCAAATCTTTAAAAAAAGGTCATGTAAATCGTTTGAATAAACGAGTAGTTTTTGCGCAAATTCTGCTTGAAGTGAATGTAAATTATAAGTAAAACTTTCTCTCAAAAACCGATTCAAATTTTTCTTTAATTTTTTTCCAGGGACAGAACAAGTGACCTTAAAAGAATGGCGTAGGTCTCATATTTGGTGAATTCCCGTCTAACTTTTGCAATATTCAGAAATAGTGCGAAAAACTAACGGACGTAAAAAAAAATTGGTCTCATTTTCGTTGAACTCTGAATCCGCGAAAATTGCAAATATTAGAAATAATGCGAGGAACTTGTAGATTTTTAAGCGTCGGAAAAAAGCTGAGTGTAGCAATTTCTAATGGTAGTGCAAAAACAACGTTCGTGGCATGATGAAGGACCAGATTTCGAATCTTGCCGCGGAGAAAAAAAATTGCTAGGTGAACAATTTTTCAGGTTGATGTAGCATTGTGTTGCCTTTACAAATAATGGGAGAAAGTATGAGCTATTCTAGTTTGAGTACGCCGTTTCATTTCGCTCGAGTTCGTCTAGCAGTGCAAACGAGTTGTACTTCGAGTCACTGTGCGTCGTTATCAGCGCCGAGTCATAGCCTTATCAGTAAGTTATCTTGTGAACTATTATTTTCTTTCGCGCTGTCTACGACCATTTTGTGGCGGCAAATCTACGTAACGGCCAAGTGTAGTGTTGATTGGAGGGCTTTAGCAGACAGAATAATTTTTCATCTCTAATGGGGTAATCAAAATCAGAATTCAAACCGTTGTGATTTAAGGCTAAATGCACCGAAAAATACTTATAGGAAAAATCAATAGATCGCAGCACTATCACACGGAATTTACTAGATCGATAACGTCTGAACAAATTGTCCGATTTTCGATCTGTAAACGGCGTTGGACTCCTTTTTAAAATAGAATTCACGCTACGATGCCGTTTTTTCAAAAAATATTTCCAAAAAGAAAATTAAAATGATTTCTCATAGTTCCGGGAAGAAATTAAAAAATGTGGGCTTATAGCGCGATGACGACTTGCTTCCTGAATCCAACGCCGTGTCAATCATGCAAATCGGATGAATAGGAGCGGCGTAAAGTGAAATTTCGGAAAAAGTACCTGACCTCCCCCCCCCCCAGTTGCGTCACCCGAACCTTGTGGGGGATCCCTCGACGCGGCCGAACGGTCAAACCCGGCGCACAGTGGGTCAGAATCTTAAAAACGTGGCCAAAAAGGGAAAAAATAAATTTTTGAAATGGGTATTTTTGACTATCAGGTTGGCTACAGTAATGTTGGGACTATTGAATGCCGGGTGTTCGGATGATCAGCTATTCGTTTCGGCCGTTATATTTCAGGTCGAACGTGGCAGTTCTTTGTTAGCGGTGCGTGCTGCAGGTCAGGCTATAAAACAGACTTGACGTTGAAGCTAAATATTTTTGTTCAGCACAAGTGAAGTGAATATTGTTAATATGGAAGGTGTTGCAGGAGGTATGTTCTTTTTAAAAAGCATATGCATCGTTATTAAATCATTAATTTAACATGTTTTTTTTAATTAACAAAATATTGGAAAATGCATGAATATTTTGTAAAATGTGCTTATAAAACCATGGATAAGTTACGAATTCCACGACATTCCGCTTTCTTTCAAATTCTGTCCGCAAGAAGCAATATTTTTCTTTGTAAATTGACTTTCAAATCCAGCTACTAGTAACAACTCCGGCTTCGAGCCACGTTTTAACAGTAGCCGCATAATTTTGTTATTAAGACATCTTGATAAATAACAATAAAATGAATTTATTTTGAACTACATTTAAAAATGTTTAATTATAATCGATGCGTAGAAGCATTGTAAAGAATCTAATACGTAGAAAAGGACGGAAAGATCACTTTCTGTCACAGTGGGATGAATAACTTAGAAAAGGACAGAGGTAGACGCACCGCGACTGGTATTCCGTTCTTCAAGAAATGACTGGATTCCGGACTTCAAGAAATGACTGGATGACGTTTCTTCGAAAACACAGCAACATCAACTTTGATAACTGGAGTTTCCGAAGAATTAATCCATCGTTTCCACATTATTTTGCAAGCGATTTCCAGCGAACGTCAAATCGATGTGGAAAAGTTCCAAGCTTATGCCATAGCAACTGCCAGACACTACGTCAACGAATATTCCTGGTACAACATGCCAACAGCAGTCCATAGGCTCTTGATCCACGGACCAGACATTATTTCTTCGGCCATTTTACCAATCGGTCAACTATCGGAGGATGCTCAAGAATCAACTAATAAATTAATAAAACAATACCGCCAAAGTTTTTCCCGGAAGTTTTCGAGAGTTAAGACTATGGAAGACGTTTTTAGGAGATTGTTGGCAACCACGGACCCCTACATTTCGTCTCTACGGAAACCATCTCCAAAGAAACTAAAAAGTTTGTCTCCTGAAGCTGTTGCCCTCTTAGTTCCTGTGGCAGAAGATTATGGAGATTCTGATACAGATGATGAAGAGGAAGTTTTCGATGATGACGAAGCTTCAGTAGCAGAAGAAGAAATAGAAGAATCCGATGAAGATGCAGTAACAGAAGAAGAAAGAATGGAATCTGATGAAGGTGAAACAGAAGAAGAAGCAAACGACAACTGATAATTATAAGTACTGTTTGTAATTGTAATGGTTGTAAGTAATTGTAACGTTTTACATCATCCTATATCCTTTATTCGGTTCTTCATCGAATATTTTCATTTTTTTAGATATTTTTTTTCAACTCTTATGTTATTACAATATTTTTGTATAAATAAAAAGATCTATGACTGTTTATCCGCCATTTTGGACACAATTTTATATTTTTAAATTTTGATACTCATAATCTTTATCACCAACATCTATAATTACCAAAATAAAAATTGTATATGAATGAAATTATTTTTATCAATTTTTGTCCGCCATCTTGGATTCACCATTTTGTATTTTTTAACATTTAAAGTCATATTCTTCATCAGTAACTTCGAGAAGTCCCAGAATATAATTTTCATATGAATAAAATTAATTTTACCAATTTTTGGTCCGCCATTTTGAATCCGCCATTTTGTTTTTCAATTTTTGATATCATATTCCTAATCAGCATCTTCGATAAGTTTTATATACTAACTTTGGTACGAATTTGACAGCTTTTTATATTTTGGCCACCTTTTTGGGATTCTGGCCCACTGTGCGGCGGTCTGCGGCCTGGGGCCCGGTGCCTAGAGTAACAACCTGCTCCATGGTTTCACAATGGGCAAACTGAATCAGACCTGTAGAGATATTTCAAGATTTTCACCGTGAAATATAAAGATGGAGTCTCACAATTGTTATAAATCTTGGAACCTCAGTCATCGAAGTGAAGATTCGAAGGATTACGAGTATATACACTTTACCTTCGATTCCTCTCCGTTCGCGTGATTATTATTATTATTAATCAATAATAATAATAATAATAATAATAATAATAATAATAATAATAATAATAATAATAATAATAATAATAATAATAATAATAATAAAGTCCTAATGTTTCGTTCTTTTCAAGTATTATATTTCTCTGCTAAGAGAGCAAAGGATAAAAGTCAGAGAACTCAGCAGGGTATTCCAGCGTAGACCAAGACAAAAACAAAAGTTTCTTCAAGAAATATAGCACGTCACACGCAGTTTTTAACAGTTTTTTTACGTTAAATAAATAAATAAAGAAAGAAAAATGCAAAGAAGTGGAAGAACATAACAACAAAAGGAGACCTAAAGAAATGTTCCGGGTCATTCGAAATATGACCAGGGAGTGTAAACTGGCAATGAGGAATAAGCAGGGACCGAAAAGGTATTAAATACCGGTAAAATACCGGTATTTTACATACCTTTTTCAAATACCCGTTTTTTTATACCGGTAAAATACCTCTATAGGACGTCTATAACGGTATGGACGTCCATAAAGGTTATAAGGGTATTATACCTGTATTTTCAATGAAAAACAATAGCTTACCATCCATAAATGTCGACTAAATAAGTTATTTTAGTTAATAATATCTCACAAAATGTTTATTAAACTAATATACTTATATAATTGTTATTTATTGTTTGAATTATTATCTTGTTCATATATAACACTCGGTTACTAATAATTAACGAAACGCGAATGATTCCACTAATTCTTGTATTGTAAATATAATCTCCACTTCGTCACTGCACAATGTTCTCGCCCACTGAAAACTGCTCACCGCCCTCTTCCTACGCTTGGGCATATCGAATTGCCCTAGTGTAGCACGCAGCCCGCCGAAGAACGCGGCGAGATGTCTGCAGAGGTCAGAAAAGTCACGCTATCAGAACAGCAGTGTGCCAGAGGTGCGACCCTGCTTCCAGCTCAGAAGGGTGACTACACTTGAGCGCGTGCCCTGGCGGCGCTGGGCTTGGATAGAAAGGAGCGCGAAATGAGGAGCAAACATTCAAAACGTGATATGTCCACTTTACTCCTTCTCGAGAAAACGCCAAAATGTTATGTCATGAAAATTATGCAGATGTTTTATTTGTACTTAATTCTGAATTATGTAATAATGATAGCTAAATATATTAATATAAAATTTAAATATTCTATGAACTTACATTTAACGAAAACAACATTTATGTCAACTGGTAAAAAAGGAAGCCTGAACATCAACGGAGAAGTGATATTCATGGCAGGCGAAGTTAAATACTTATGAATTACAATAACAAATTCTGGATACTGTACAGAAAAACTAAAGAGGAATAATTTTAGAAAAAGCAACGGAAAGAAAATTACACAAATTCATAAAATATGCAGGCATATCAAGTGATTGATTTCTAAAATTTTAGGTCCCGGAACGCGCTCAAAATGATTTATTAATTTAATAGAAATAATTATATATTTATAATATAATGTAATAATTATCAGCGAGATACAGGAACGCCGTTCCGTCGTGTTCCGTCAGAAATCAAGCCTTGCGTAAGACCAAAATCCAAATAATCGAGAAAATGGCATTTCTAATCCTGTTGTGTGAGTGTAAAAGCTGAACATTGAGATAGGCCGAAAAAAGGAAGATGCTTTTGAAGTATGGACACGGAAGAAAATATTAAACGTACAATGGGAGGGCAAGAAGATAAATGCCGAAATTGTGAAAAGAAAACAGAACTTTCTATAAAAGTCAAAGCCAAAAAATGGAAAATAAAATGTTTTGGACATACTATGAGTCGAACAAAATCTCTAGAAAAGGATATTATGCTTGGAATAATAGAATGAAGCGGAAGAAAAGGGTGTAAGTGGCACAATTAAATAACTAATACATAATATCACAAACAAAAGGAAAAAGGCAGTTCGAGTCCGAATGAGCAATGAACAAATTGCTAGCATCCTATTGCTGTGTATATCCAGATAGGTCTAACAAGGGATGGCTTGCGATCTATGTTCTAGTACTATTTCTCTGCGCGTTCAGACCCGCGAAGAATTGGGACCTGCAGATGAAAGGAGAGATGCTCACAGCCGCTGCTTGACCGGGATTGGAGCCGACAGATAGACATCATTGCACTGAACAGTGTGTTTGATACCCGTCTTTCATGCGCACATTCTGCCATTATTAAGGAAGAACTCGCTGAATTATCGGCGCGTCCCCTCCCAGTTTCGGATAGCAAGAAAAGCGAAGGAATGATGCTCAAGTAATACAAATGCAAATATCAATGTTCAAAATTAAAACATCTTTCAAAAACCTGGTTTAGAAACATCGATCAAGTTCGTGCGGAAGATAATTTGTTTTGACAGTGGCCGTGATTGTTAATTTATAATTACGATTTAGACAAAACGGCAAAAGAAAGTAAAAAGAATAACAGCGAAACTAAGCCTGAAAACTATCACCCAGGGTCATCTTATGGAGTCACAACTTCCTCAAATGGGTACAGAAAGGTGGGCGAGAGACCTTACACCTAGAGTGCTTGCGTTGGCCGCCTCTCTGCGTACGGTAGGACATACGTAGGAAATGCCAGAAAAATTGGGTCATTTCTTGGGCTGAAGATAGTCTCGCTTTATTCGAACACATGTATTGACAGTGGTATAATGCAATGTTATTTCATATTTTAATTTTTTATAAAATTGTGATTATCGGTTCTTTTCATTCACAACAACTCATCAAGCACATCGATAATAAACATCAGGTTTTATAAATGTTTCATTTTTTTACGAAATATGTTCATGTGTCTATACAAAATCTATGTTTTGAAAATATCAACATCAATTCTATATATCCCTATTCTCGACACCTACATGAGGATCGCCGATTTAATACGTTTGCATTCTGATTCCCTAATATGAGGTTTATCAGTGACTGGTATGCTACGTTTTACTAGTAGTATATAAATCTTATAAATTGAATTGCTACCCGATTACTGATAAGCGTGTACGATGTTTAGAAAAATGGTATCTTCATGTAGAAATGTAAAAGTTGCCGAACTGTATAACAAAACATAATTTATCCCCCTCATAGACGGATATTCCTCTTCTAGTGTGGTGTTCCTGTCTAAGGGTTAAAGTTGTGTTGCTTTCATGACAATTTAATGCATTAAAAAATGCATATATATGTCACAATACAATGAT